>JADOBS010303410.1:0-18710 GCA_015708375.1 Cydonia oblonga
TTCGATGTCGACACGTGTTGCACTGTGATTGGCCTCCTGGTTGGAGGGAGATTCTTGTGGATCCTTGACGGTATAATGTTGACCGGTGCTCAGTAGTTTCGGGATTGGTCAAGTATGGTACAAACACTACCAAGAAATCAAAACTAGCTAGAATTTCCAATCTCAAAAGAATGAATACTAACGACGAAAGAATAATGATAGAATTATTTGGTAAGACCTACGATGATACATGGTTATCAATACATTAACTTAGGCCATCAACTTGCCTTATGTCTACACCTTTCCTTCACAAGGAATGTCTTCGCTTAATTCTAAAGACATTCAACAAAATGATCTTCTAAAATGTCGTCAAGACAACAAAACTATCCAAAAACTTAGGAAAAGCTAGCATATTTTTCCGTATTCGACAAGGTGGCAAAATTTGAACATCTGACACAAAAACTAAGAATGCTTACATCACTCGTGTGATGAACGCAATGCTGCCCAACTTACGCTCTGATACCAAACTGACACACCCCGACCCAGAATGTCCCCTAGGACTCCGAATTGAGCCGTGATGGCTGACACCTGGAAGGTGACGAAGCCATAAAGTGTGATAATGTGTAAATTATGAATAAATTTAAACCTAAAAGTGCCTAAATACACGAGTGCGTGGTGAACGGGTATGGACCCATTCACACGTGATACAGAGCATAAGTAAAGTATAGTAAGGTCAGATAATGATTATACCATCATATAAAGCCACCTGTACTAGAACCTGGAGAGGTGCACAATAGTAAATGTGAGTGGGCAAAAAAAAAGCTTTTCAAAACTATTTCATTTAACAAATGTACTAATTTCCCAAAAAAATAGAATACATATCTCTATATCGAAACCATGCTCAGAATAGCAAAGTCCATATGTATGCCATGCCCAATATCTCAACATAAAGAAATAAGTAAACTAGGTGAAATAAATCCATGAAAAGCAATATGTCAACCGGATCCACCTATTATGGCATGTGCGGCTGAATCTATAGCTCATCAACTATTCCTACACACGAGTCGAAACCACCTATACTGGTCTATATGACATGCTAGGTGTAAATAAATACACTCAAGTGCTACAATCACGTGAAGGCTATACGAAGTATCGCAAATCACGTACAAGTCGGAACCACCTAATGTGGTCTGTACGACAGGCTAGCACTTACCTTGGATCCAAGGTGAGCGTGTGGTGTGGGAGGTGAACGATCACGTGAATGCTAAGCCCTGTCCTCGGGCGGAGCACTAACACCGAGGTGCAGGTTTATGAGCTCTAACTGCATCTAATATAACATGTACGACTCATGGGCAACCTGTACGACAATGTCGGAGTTGCCTATTATTGCAACATGTACGACAATGTCGAAGTTGCCTAAAACATAAATGTAATCATGCCATAACTCAATCATTTCAACTAATACCATAACTCACCTGAACTTACCTGTATGTCCTGCATTCACCTTCACACTTCAAAGCGTTCACAATAATTATGTGCAGGTAATATACATATGGATATGCCATGATGCAATCTAAAACTCAACCATATCATAGTATTTCCAAATATATATATATATATATATATATATGTATAATATGGCATAAAATGCATAATCGATAATGCCTCACTCTCGAACTATTTATTTTCGGGAATAATTATCAGTGATAAGCCCAATTAGACACTAATTTAATTAACTATCATTACTTACTTTTCCTTACTTGAATTTCTTCATTCCTCACACATTAATTCATGACCAACATTTAACCACCAAATTATAAGGTTAAATCTCACATTTCCACCAATGTCCTTCATATTGCTCAATTCCCCAAATAAGACTTTTATCTCAACTATTTAGTCTCATTTATTGTATGGCTGCATCTAACGTCTCGTTAGACTGCCTACGTACCCTAAACAGGGATCAAGCCATTCGTAGTTCGCATTTCCAAAATTCAAACCAAAACCGAACATCTTCATTTAATCCAACATATACTACAATCGTATTAATATTCAAACCATAGCAGTTAAGTCTCCAAAATCATAATTAACGAAATTCGCATAAAAACACAATGTCAACTCCCTGGCCGTGCGTCGCCACACCAGCCGCTGCGGGTGGCGGTCGGTCGCCCCGGCTTTCCCGAAAACTCAACTATTTCTAAAAACGAAGATCTCAAAGAGTAGAGCAAACTTTATACCTACGGCCAAGGATAATTTGGCCGGAAAACACCTCAAATTGGCCACGAATCGCCAGAAACCCTTATTTTTGGGTGTTCTTGATTTGTCTCCAAAACAACTCTGACGCCCCAACCAATGGATGGGCTTTGTTCCAGACCTCAAGGGGAGTCTAATGGTGGTATTAAGTGGATGGAATCATTTCAGAATTGGGGGAATCGAAGGGACGGGTTCATCACACCTACCGGTGCGGTTTTCCCAAATTCAAGGCCAAATTTCATGATTTTTGGGGTGTAATAGGGAGAAGGAAGGTCATGGAGGGTTTTCCAAGTGGTGGTTTGAAGTGATTCACCAGAAAAAGGCTAAAACCCGTCGAAAATGGCAAGAAAACCCAATCGAGTCGGGTCGCCCACTCGAGGGTCAGAGATCCCCGCACCCCTTCCTCTTCTTTTCTCTCCCATTAGTCAAATCCTCATCCCCTTCTTCCTGATAGGGCAGTAGCCCTCTCCACTTCTCTCCTCTGATTGGGCAACTCCGCCCCATTCCTTCCTCTCTCCCTTTTTCCCACCAGACACACACAGACATATATCATAAAAATCATTTAGTAATAATCATAAAAATATAGTGTATGAGAATTAAAATAGTGATTCATTCCAAATACTTTCGGGTTTGTAATTTAACAAAACCTTAACTGTAACTCCAAATTCACTTCTACTTATGCCCCACGTGTCCGTAAGATTGAGCTATATCCAAATATGTCAAGAAACATGACAAAATATATGAAAATCATCTACGTCCTCGAAAAATCACGCTTTGCCCCTAGGGTATTTACCTAATTTCACGTATTAAAATTATAAAACCATAACTTTCAGGGACGGGCTGTTACATGTTGCGCACTTGGCTAGGTCACCACACGTGATGGCCAGCATGCCTCGACTCCGCTCGGGATGTATCAATGAAAGAGACATATTTTAAGAGTTTCATTTGTATTTCGCAATGTAAACGTAAGAACTACTCTCATTATACTCATATTAAGAACAATTCTCATTATACTCATATTTTTAAACCCAACTATGAATTTAATTTTTATATTATTAGAACTACAGTCAAATTTTTAAGTATTTATCAAATATAGCCAAATATTAGTCCCTAATTTCAAAAAAATGTCAATTTTTATAAAACATTTCAAATATATGTAAAATATCACTTAAATAGTCACAAATATCCTTAATTTTAAACCTAATAAGTTAAAAAACCAAAACCCTAGTTCTCATAGCTAAACCTTAAAATTGGAGGAGACCTAACGAAGGGATCGACTGTTGGTGAAGAATTGTGCACCCCTAAACAAAGATGAGTGTAGACGGTTTATTTTTTGCACTTTTCCTCGTCTACATTTTCTCTTTGCTTTTGTAGTTTCTTCCTTCGATTAAATATTTATGGAAGAATGAACTGTCAGTTTTTGTAACATTATTTATCTCAATTTTCCTTTGGATTATATGTGCTTCGTACTTAATTTTTCACACCTTTGTATTATTAAGGATGTTGTCCGTGTCCAGACTCTGTTTTGAAGGTTATCATTGACTATGGTAGTGAATCGAGAGATTTATTGTGTTCTTAGAAAGTGAAAAAAGATATTTTAAGGTTTACGGAATAGAAATTCTTCGGGTGCATATTAGAAAAATTAGTGAAAGCATCACTTGATTATTGCACAAGAATCTTTTAATCAACAACTAGTTATTTGTATGAATTAAGGATATTTGTGTCTATTTAAGTGATATTTTAGATATATTTGAAATTTTTTTTATAAAAATTGACATTTTTGAAATTAGAGACTAATATTTAGCTATATTTGATAAAGGAAAATACTTGTGTACTCGCTAATTAGTACTTAATTTACTGATCTCTTTATGTGGCCCAGTAAAATGATTACACCTGTCATATTAAATTCTCACCCAAAAAACAATTTTCTCTTTTCAACCTTAACCAAACATACTTCTTCTCCCACATCAAAGACACATCCATACATCTTCACCTACCACCACCATCATCCCCCGTCCTTCATCCCTCGGTCGAGCCCAGCCCAATCCCTCTGTTGAATCTAGCCCAATCCCTTTGTCGTCTGGTTCACCGTCGACCCCACACCTATCCCCATTCACAACAAATTTGACCATCTTTAATCCGACAGAATCATCCCCACTGATCTCGCTCTGGTCTTGGCCTCTCAATTTCCTGCTCCAAGTCTTGTGAGTTCGTCTAACTGGAAGGTGACGAGCGTGGGAGTTTTTGAGATGATTGGTTGGGTAAACAGAGGAGAGTTTAGAGAAGGAGAGGGGTAGCCCATAATTTCCATGGCAATGGCAATGGAAGGGAGAAGGTGGGTGTTTGGATATGGGTTTAAAGTGAGCTGGCTGTTGTTTGGCTAGAGAGATAATATGAGTTTGGGTAAGAGTTTAATATAACAGGTGTAAGCATGTTATTAGGCCACATAGGAAGGACAGTAAACTGAATAGGCAGTGCTCAATATTTTCGTTTGATAAATACTACAAATTTTTCGGCTTACTGTGAAAAAGAAGTAAACCAAAACATTTATTTCCTAACAAGAAAAGGAGTATTCTCGCTTATAAATATCCGACCCCCAACAACGCATCAAATTGCTTTAGCTACTCTTCTGCTTTCTCTCTCTCTCTTCGAAATCTTCGATCGACAGGACAATCTCAAACTCTCTCTCTCTTCGTCTTCCTCTGGTCTTCTGCTCCGTCTTCCACCATGACCGACAAGGCTGAATCTTCAGACTCGTAAGTCCCCGGATCCCTCTCTAATCCAACTGGGTTCTACTCGATTTCCATCGATTTCACTTTTTTTTTGCGATTTTGTTTTGGGATTTCTCGGTTTTGATGGGATTGTGGTTGTCTGTTGTTCTAATTGCAGTAAGGGAACGAAGAGGGACTTCAGCACCGCGATCCTCGAGCGCAAGAAGGCGGCGAATCGCCTCGTTGTGGACGACGCTATCAACGATGACAACTCCGTCGTCGCGCTCCACCCCGATACGATGGAGAAGCTCCAGCTCTTTCGTGGCGACACCATCTTGATTAAGGTTTGATTTTTCACATCAAGTTCTATGATTTTGGTATTCATTATTTATGCCATAGGAAAAATTGTGGATGGAATTTTGCTTTGGAGAAATTGTGGATGGAATTTTGCTTGTAAGTGTTTTCTAGTTAGGGCTAATGTAAATCACGGTTGTGGGTGCGATTAAAGGCTGTAAATTTATCTGGGTTGATGGGTTTTCTTTATTTTATTTGGGATCTGAAAACTGATTGTGTTTTGATGTCTGAAGTACTGGGTTTTGTGTATCGATTTGCTGGTTTTTGATGGTTTCCCCTCTACTTTTTCTACTGATTTGAACTGTAGATGTTTCTGGGGAATGATTATCCAAACCAATTTTTTAAATCTGTTATTTGTTTATTGTGTTTGTCTTTTTCCTTCCTATACCTCTATTAGAATTAGCACTTGATGATTTAATATTTATGAGGTTCGTCTGTTTGCAAGAATTGAAACTTTGCATGTGATTTTTTGGTTTGGTTGGCTTTGTATTGTCATTGGCTGTTCGGGTATTGCGCTTTGGTATTAGTCGCACGAAGGCTCCCTATATTCTTCTTTCTGCATAAGCTTGGATTTGTAAAGATACAAAACAATTAATTATTCGTGTTATTTTGGTTGGTCTTTAGGGAAAGAAAAGGAAGGATACCATCTGCATTGCTCTTGCTGATGATACGTGTGAAGAACCTAAGATCAGGATGAACAAGGTTGTGAGGAGCAATCTAAGGGTTAGGCTTGGGGATGTTGTTTCTGTTCACCAATGTGCTGATGTCAAGTACGGAAAGCGTGTCCACATCCTACCTGTGGATGATACTATTGAAGGGGTCACTGGAAATCTGTTTGATGCTTACTTGAAACGTAAGTTTCTATATTAACCCTTCTTATTCTCAGCTGCAACTGGAGGCATGTGAATATTTATTACGTACTCATCATGATTTTAAAAAGTTTGCTTTTGGTTGGGTACTGTTAGTGGTATTGTTTAGTAGTAGTATCTGGATGCCAAGATACATACATTTGCGCAAATTGAGAAATAACTGAATCGTATTTTTACATCATTGTATGTTTGAATCAATTGACGGTGTGGAGTTTAAAGAGGATCTTATGACTTATAATTTAACGTACTGTGTTCAGATTTAATGACTATTTGCTTAGGGGAGAGTGTTTGGTTATATATCTGTACTGTATTGGAGATTTTGTACATTGTCAGTGTTTCTTTTAGGTTTACATAATATTTATAAGTTTCTGTTTAAAATATACTGTAGCTATTACTGAGAGTTGTTAGAGCCAACTGATTTTATGGAGAAGTGATGGTTTAATTCTTTGTAGCATTCATTTTTACCATGTTTTCTGGTATATTTTTCAGCTTATTTCCTGGAGGCCTACCGTCCAGTGAGGAAGGGTGATCTTTTCCTTGTGAGAGGAGGAATGAGGAGTGTGGAGTTTAAGGTTATTGAAACTGACCCTCCTGAGTACTGTGTGGTCGCTCCTGACACTGAAATTTTCTGTGAGGGGGAGCCTGTTAAAAGGGAGGATGAGGAGAGATTAAATGAGGTTGGCTATGATGATGTTGGTGGAGTTAGGAAACAGATGGCTCAGATTCGTGAATTAGTGGAGCTGCCACTGAGGCATCCTCAGCTTTTTAAATCGATTGGTGTGAAGCCACCGAAGGGTATTTTGCTGTATGGACCTCCAGGATCGGGTAAGACTCTAATTGCCCGAGCTGTGGCTAATGAAACTGGGGCATTCTTTTTCTGCATCAATGGACCAGAAATCATGTCAAAATTGGCTGGGGAGAGTGAGAGCAACCTCAGGAAAGCTTTTGAGGAGGCAGAGAAGAATGCACCATCAATCATCTTCATTGATGAGATTGATTCAATTGCTCCCAAGAGAGAGAAGACACATGGAGAAGTTGAGAGGAGGATTGTTTCCCAGCTCTTGACACTCATGGATGGGCTAAAATCTCGTGCCCATGTGATTGTTATGGGGGCTACAAATCGTCCAAACAGTATTGATCCAGCTCTCAGAAGGTTTGGAAGATTTGATAGGGAAATAGATATTGGTGTGCCAGATGAAATTGGGCGTCTTGAGGTTGTCCGGATTCATACGAAGAACATGAAGCTTGCTGAAGATGTAATGTCAAATATAATTATTTTTTATATTATATTTATTTGAAGTTCATATCATTTTGTTCCATCTTTCAAAAGGTGGTTACCAATGTTTTGGTCTTTTCTTGTACAGGTTGATTTGGAGAAGATAGCGAAGGATACACATGGTTATGTTGGTGCCGATCTAGCTGCTTTGTGTACTGAGGCTGCCCTTCAATGCATCAGAGAGAAGATGGATGTAATTGACTTGGAAGATGAGGAAATAGATGCTGAGATACTCAATTCAATGGCGGTTACAAACGAGCACTTCAAGACTGCTCTTGGCACAAGCAACCCATCTGCTCTTCGTGAAACCGTAAGTATTTAGCTTTTTGTTTCAAGTGTCAGAGTTTTGTTTTGATAAGACACCTTAGGCATCGAATGGAACCCATAATTTCGTGGTTTTTCTTTTCTAGGTTGTTGAAGTGCCCAATGTTAGTTGGGAAGATATTGGTGGTCTTGAGAATGTTAAGCGTGAACTTCAAGAGGTAATTGAGTTTACTACATTGGATTGTTCATTCAAGTTTACTCCATTTATTTGTCTCTGTTACTTACATTATCTATTCTTGTATTATTTTGTATTGCAGACTGTTCAGTATCCTGTCGAGCATCCTGAGAAGTTCGAGAAATTTGGAATGTCACCCTCCAAGGGAGTTCTTTTCTATGGCCCTCCTGGATGTGGTAAAACTCTTCTCGCCAAAGCTATTGCCAATGAGTGTCAAGCAAACTTCATTAGTGTTAAGGGACCTGAATTGCTTACCATGTGGTTTGGAGAGAGTGAGGCCAATGTGCGGGAAATTTTTGACAAGGCCCGCGGATCTGCGCCATGTGTCCTGTTCTTTGATGAACTTGATTCCATTGCTACTCAGGTTTGTGCCATTCTTTGTATAAAACCACTGCTTATTTGTTATTGACACTGGCTTCTAATTTGCAAATTGAATATGGCATGTTTAATTTGGAAATGGGAAAAATATTTGCTCTTCAATGACTAAATAGGAGAAAAATTCAAATTCTGTTGCTGAAACTTGAATTATTACTTGCGTTTAATAGGTTATCCGTAGTTAATGGGAGAGAACTTGCCGTTTGTGAAAGAAACTTGAACTTGTAATGCTCAGAATCCATTGACAGACTAGGCAAAGAACTTTTGATAAAAGAACGTTTGCAGTATTTTTTCTTTGGGTCATCGTTGTGTTTATATTTTTATATGCTTATTGCTTCCATTCCATCTTGCAGAGAGGTAGTAGCGTAGGTGATGCTGGAGGTGCTGCTGATAGGGTTTTGAACCAACTCCTCACAGAAATGGATGGAATGACTGCAAAGAAAACCGTTTTCATTATCGGGGCCACCAACAGACCTGATATTATAGACCCTGCACTTTTGCGTCCAGGCCGTCTGGATCAGTTGATTTACATTCCTCTCCCTGACGAGGAATCCCGATTTCAAATTTTCAAGTCTTGCTTAAGGAAGTCTCCAGTTTCCAAAGATGTGGACATCAGAGCCCTTGCTAAGTACACCCAAGGATTTAGTGGTGCTGACATAACAGAAATATGCCAGCGTGCTTGCAAATATGCCATTAGAGAGAATATTGAGAAGGTATGATGGTGCACTGGTCTTAGATGCTTGAACTTCTGTCAGTGAGAATAATGTACTTTTTTCTGAGTTTGTTTCTGAATAACTGTTATCTTCTAATCTTGCAGGATATTGAGAAGGAGAGGAGGAGAAATGAGAATCCTGAGGCAATGGAGGAGGATGTTGAGGATGAAATTGCAGAGATCAAGGCAGCTCATTTTGAGGAGTCGATGAAGTATGCTCGCAGGAGTGTTAGCGATGCTGATATCCGCAAGTACCAGGCATTTGCACAGACATTGCAGCAGTCAAGAGGGTTTGGAACAGAGTTCAGGTTTGCCGACAATCCTTCTGGCACAACTGCTGCAGCCGACCCTTTTGCAACTGCTGCTGCTGGGGCAGATGAAGATGACCTTTACAGTTAGGATGGCTTTCGTTAATCTCTTGCTTGAATTTCAACTTTGCATTTTGTATTTCCATCGACGTGGGAGACCTTTGAAGCGTCCATTTAATCGTTATTGTACCCAAAGAAGCCTTGGGGTTTCCAGCCATTGGATTCACCCCAGGATACGACGAAGTTAAAAACAGTGTTAATTATTTCATAAGATTATAATGGAGAATTTAGAAACTCATGATGTTTTGTTTCAGATATTGTGAGATCCCAGTTTTGTTTTTGGCCATATGCTTTCATGCGCAGGGTAGCTCTTTGTGTTTGTCAAGGAGATTTCAGGGTATATAGACTCGAATGAATAGAGTAGAGTAGGTGCCCGCTTTTCTAACCATTTTTGTGCTGGGCGTTCTTGCTTTGATCAGTTAGGACGGGCATGGTGCAGAAGCCCCCGGCGAAACCGTTTCCATATGCGTCGCTAAATCAATCTGTTATCATCTTGAATCGAGGAACCGAGCTCATTGTGGTTCTGTGTGTAGCTTGGGTCGGAGATTCAAGGCATCTATGGATTGAAACAGACTCCTAGGTAATTTTTTATCTTTTCAAGGTGCTTAATGTGGTCTTTTTAGTTCTTATGATGGATGGAAGAATTGTCTATGGCGTCTTCGTCAAATGCGGGTTGCACATATTTATCGAGAATGAAATCAGGTTGCAGATACCTTAACTTAATTTGGAGTAGAAAGTTAGCTTATCAATGGTGGTGTAGAAAGTTAGCTTATCAATGGTGGTGGGTCTGATTTTGGCATTTGTAGCTTCTGCCCATGCTAGTGAAGTTTGTTTTTAACTTAATATCGTTTTCGCACTATTATTGTTAAAAAAAGGTGGAAGAGGGAAGAGCGGAGAAAGGTAGGTGCCTCGCATACGATCATTGCTGAAGCGTTAATCTCGTCTAAAATAGATGAGTTAGCCTTTCATGGATCTCAACGCTCATTTCTTTGTATAGTTTTAACATGAATGTTCCTCTTTTTATCGTAGCCTTTAGTGGTTTTTTCTTCAAGAATTGTTATCGACACTCTAAGAAAATCGCCCATCTCTGGTGAAGTATATGCCTTGCTAGTTTGATACGTGGGATTAGTTGTAATTTGAATTTTTTTAAACTCATTTCAATTGTTATTTCTCAAGGAAGAAGAAAACAAGTGGAACGAGTTGAAAGCCTTCTCAATCTCAAGTATCATATAATCAATCCAGAGAATAATGTGAAACCTTAATGAGGACAGATACATGGTCTTAATTTTTAAATCTCCAATTACTTTATGATCTTTTCCTTTTCTTTAATTTGTTTGGCAACATGTGCAAAAGTACAGGTACAAATAGGCAAGTATAATTCTCTCTTTTTGACAGGCTAAAAGCATAGTATGGATTAATATTGACTTAATATTAGCTATATGCCATGTATTCTGCACAAAATTTATATTTTGCTTTATCAATGATTTTTTTTTATCATTTTAGGCTATGCACTCACAATGTCTCGTGTTATCTCATTTTGTCAAACATCGTTAAGAAAGAGAAAGACTTGGCTTCTTAAGCATTGAGGAAGAGCTCCTCCTTAAAATACTTCGTAGTCTATTAAAAAAAATTTGTGCTTATAATCAAAACCATTTATATTATAAATCACTATGTAAATATTATTTTTATCTCTGCCCAAAACAATTGAAATAAAGATAGTTTAGTCATCAAATTGTATAAAAACAGATAGACAGATTCAGTAAAAGCATTACGAATTGTCCATATATTTGCTACAATTGCATAACTAAATGATCTTAATTTGTTTCATTTTTTGCAGAGATGATCTTTGCTTAGTGATTTAAAAATATATACGGTTATGATCATAAACATGAAGTTCGGTGAACAAGTCATAAAATGTTTTGAGAAACTTGTCCTTAACCTTTAAGAGTCAACTCTTCTCGTTAAGAAATACGTTCACTGACATGGATGGGTAATTTGATATTTTCATGAATGAATATAGGTATAGGTGAACAAGTTGTGAGTTTTAATGACAATTTATGAGAAATTGAGCCACTTGGGTCTCCATGGGAAGAATTTGGGATAATTAATAAATTTAAGTGAGTTTGGTATTTTCATTTTTGTCAGGAGTATTTTTACAGTTTTAGGCGTACCAAATGGGAAAAACTGGTTTAAAAAACAAAACAGCCCCGCCACTTCAGCAAACACCAAGTTTATGTTTAAACCTAATTTACGAATAACGTAGGTCACAAATGATGAATACAAAAGTTGAAGTGAAATATTGTACAAGATCGAAAGTCATAGCTAAAAATAAAGCTTATAAAGAATTCAAATGATAGGATATGTAACGAATCGGTTTTTAAATACAAGAAGATCATATAAGGGAAAGACTGCCTAACCAGCCACATCATATTTACTTTTCATGTAAATTTTCACTAGTAATATAAAGAAACAAAATCAACCGATATGTAATCAAAGTACAAGCAGTATCAACACTACAAATAATGTATTAATAGTCGATAGCGTACAATATACTTGTCGATATTGGATGGTGAGTTAAGTTATCTTCATAAGCCGGTCCGACCAAAGTTTCACTCGACAAGTAGAGTAAATAGAGTCGAACAATTAGGAATGCAGGGCAATGGGAATCAAGTCCAGTAATTGTCCTTAGTAAGGCAGACATTATACACAGAAGAAGCAGAAAAAGGAAAGGTATTTTGAGTGGAGTGATTAGACAATGCTACATTTTAGGGAGCAACCCCGCGTGGATGCGAGAAATTATTAATGTCAAATGCGTCATCACCAATGTTTTACCATCGTCTCTTTTTGTTTTTGGCCTTTGTTAGGTACAGCTGAATTGAATATGGTAAAAATAAAAAATATATAAAATAATATTAGAGGAATTTTTTGAAAATTTATTCATCCCAATATGAGTTACAATTGATATTACATATGCACTTTGTCAATGTAGGACAAAAGACTATTATTTACACTGAACTAATATTTACACACATAACTCGTAACATTTCCCCTTTAGTTAGAGCAAAGATATTAGGCACGGTACGCCCAACTTGTCAAGCGAGTTGAAAACACACTACCAGACACAACCTTAGTAAGTACATCTGCGGTTGATCTTCATATCCCACAAATGGAAAAGCAACAGTTCTAGCATCTAATTTTTTCTTGATAAAATACCGATCAATCTCCACATGTTTTATATGATCATGTTGCATTGGATTATGAGCAATCTCAACAATAGCCTTGTTATCACAATGTAGTTTCATATAGCACCCTTAAGGTCAAACCCAAGATTCCTCAACAATTTCTTCAACCACGACAACGCACATACACCATGAGATATATCACGAAACTTAGCTTCTACACTTGACTAACCATGAGATATACCACGGAACTTAACTTCTACACTTGACTAGAACATTACTTTGCATCGTTCAACCCTTTCCCGGTCCCATTTATTTTGGACACTTACTCTTCGAAGGTTACAGAGGCATTTGAGCTTGAGAATCCGATACTTGAGAAGACCTTGGACCTTGTGAAAGTGAAATGAAATCGATGGATGAGAAGCTATTGAACTTTGTGAACTAGAGATTGAGATTGCCTTGGAGTTTGTTGTGGTTCTGGATAAAGAGTAAAAAAGAGGATGCTTGAATTCGATGCGCCAACTCCACACAATCCAAAAACCTAAACAATATAAATTACCTTAGTTGTTATAAACTTTAAAAAGCCTACTCTAACATATTACGCTACTTGATACCTAAGAAATTTAAGATTACAATTTAAGTATCTTTAAGTGCAAGAAAAGTTTGCAAATAACTAATTACACCTCAACACCTAATTGGATATTAAATTAAATATTTTTTATGCGGTGCGGTTTGGTTTCAATTTGGTTCTAGTTATTAAGAACCGGCACCAAACCATTTTTTAGCTTGTGGTTTGATTTCAAACCGAAAAGGTTTCAAAACTATGAAAATCGAATCGTTCAGTGCGGTCTAGTTTGGTCCATGTGTCAGTTTTGATTTTTTGTTCCAATTGGCCACCCCTACTTTACCTAGCAACCACTTTTTGTTTCTTGCTTCTCCAAGTAACTAGATTATTGCCGACAACAGTAAAGTATCCAGATGTAGACCGCCGGTCAATGATAGAATCGGCCCAATCTGCATGTGTATACCCTTCTTCATTCAAATGGTCATTCTTGAAGAACACCAAGCCCCTACTAGGAGTCATCTTTAAGTGCCTAAAACACAGATTACAACATCCATAGGAGATTATAGGCGATTGCATAAACTGACTTACCATATTAACTACAAAAGAATTGTCAGGGCAAGTGTGAGACAAAAAAATTAATCGGCCCACAAGCCTCTGATACTGTTCCTTATAAGTCATCAAATTTCCCTATTTTCTTACAAATTTCTCTATTTTCCTTCAAATTTCACAAATTCCTACAAATTTCACAAATTTCCTACAAGTTTCACAAATTCCAAATATTCCTACAATTTTTACCAATTCCTACAATATTCACAAACTTCCAATATTGCTACAAATTTCACAAAATTCACCTACCCACCTCTCACACACCCATCACCTCGCAGCCCACCACCCACGGGATCCAAACCCGACCGTTTTACTCACAATTGCAATCACAATAAAATATCACAATCACAAAACTCCAATAACAAAAAGAATTCAAAAAGAGTGAGAGTGATGAGCGAGAGCTGAGAGGGCACAGAGAGAGTAGAAAGAGAGCACAGAGTTCAGCGCCGCGAAGAGGATACCTTTGCTCAACGGAATGACTCGTCAGGACTTATTTAATTTCAACTGGGTAAAAGATCATCAAATTTGATGATCAAGACAATTCAGTGTGTGGTTTTACTCTCAATTTGCGTCCTTGAAAAAATCATCAAAATCAAGGGTCATATAGCTGTTAAATCGTGATTTTCCTTTCCTAACCATCAAAGGATTTCATCCTGTTATCTAATCCCCAAAAGTTCATTTTTGGTGATTTTTAAAGTATCACTTTCATAATATATACAAAACAAGTTTGACAATTGGATTTTTGAAAATATTTTTGTAGGCTGTGTACCTCGTCAAAACAATAAATTCAACAAACATTTAGAATCTATTATATCTTCCATTAAGTGGAACGTAAGATTTTGTGGCAATTACTAGTGCAAATATTTTATATTGATGATATGGTTGGTTCATTGTATTTTTCTAGAGTAGAGGAGTACATTGGTAAAAGATCATAAAATCTAGAGCTAAAATAACCATTAAATCGTGATTTTTTTTTTCTAACCGTTGAACGATTTCGTCCCATTACCTAATCCTGGATAGTTATTTGTTGATGATTTTTGGCATATGCAAGCTCGGAGTATATACAAACAAGTTCGACGGTTGGATCGTTCAAATTAGTTTTGTAAACTGTCTATCCCATCAAAACAATAGATTGAACATGCCTCAGAGTTTATTCTGTACTTTTATTATGTAGAACATAATATTTTGGGGTAACTACTAGTATAAGTACTTTAAATTGATGATCGGGTTGGTTCATTGTATTCTTCTAGGGTTGAGGAGTATATCGATAAAAAAAAATCATCACAATTGATGCTAAAATAACTGTTAAATCGTGATTTTTCTTTTCTAATTGTCGAAGGATTTCGTCCCCCTACATAATCCCCAGAGTTTGTTTTTGATGATTTTTAGCGTGTGCGATTTCATAGTATATACAAACAAATTTAACGGTAGAATCATTAAAACAAGTTTGCTGGTCTCTCTGGTGCACCCTTTAACTTCTCATCTTTTTTACACCTACAATTCACAGGCAAAAGTAAAAAAGCCAACCGGAATTGATAAAAAACAGAAGAAAAGACGGGAGGGATTTATGATTTGCAGCTGGCAGTTCACTGGCATGTTTAATGAATTGGGGTGGTCGAGCAAAAAATTGTTGGTACGAGTTATGCATGGCAGGTCATCGTGGCTCTTTGCCTGACGATCCATAAGACTTAGCCTGACAAGTTGTTCTATGGGCAAAGTTACCTCTACCGACGAATGCATTTTTTCGTCAGCAAAAGGTGGGCAAAATACGTGCCAAATTTTTCTCTTTCTTGAAAAATGTTGCCCGACAAAGGGTACGTTGCTCGTCGAGCAGCATTCATCAGGCAAATATCTCTGAAAAAACAAAAATATTGACTTCTTTTGCCCGATCAAACATTTAATTGCATCAGGCAAAGATCATTTATCTGACGAAAGATTGTCCGTCGGGCAAATTATAATTTCTAGTAGTGAGTATGAATCCCACATTAGGAAAATGAGAGACCTTGCATGTGTTTATAAGAAATCGAGCCAATTGATTTTACGATGAAACCTTAACTTTCTTCATATCATAGCAGGTTGTTCAATTTATGAAAGCCAATGGCTCATTAGGGTTTCTAGAATCCATTAATAACTGTATTTATGAAATAGCCTTTTAAATCCATTTTTTTCAAAATTAAATACAAAAAGAAAAAGATAATGAGAAGAAATAGAAAAGAAATGAGCCGAATGCACTGTAACTTATAAATAGGAAGATAAAGAGATAACGGGCGAAGGATATTCATGGTTGGCTTTTACAGTATCTATAGAATGAGCATTGTAAAATGTCTGCTTCAGAAAGATAGTTGTAAGAATGAAAGTTCAACCTCGATCGGAATACAGATGAGATCAAAAAGGCCAACGAGTGGAAGCAGGAGTCCAGCTCAGCAGACTATTGAGTAGTGAGGTATTGACACATTTGGGGTCTTGGTAACAGAGCAAGTGCAGAAGTTTATAATTCTAGGGTGTGAAGCCTATATAAGTTTGAGGTCCCTATGCATGGTATTAACACGCCACAATCCTAAAAATCTCCATTAGCCCATTGTATAAGGAGCAGTAGTGTATAAGAGTGCTTCAAGCTATCTCGTTCTTGAGTTTGATTATCTAGAAATTCACTGTCGGTTCTCCACGTAAGTAAAGCTTATTAGTCATGATTACACCATCATATTATTAATTAATTTTATGGTAAAACCTAAACATTCTTTAGATATACCTAAATTGTATGAAAAAATCTTGGGAGTTGTTGGGGTGTTGGGTGCTGCTCTGTTATGCTATTCATGGTGTTACCGTAGAAAATACTTTATTTGAAGATGGTGATGGTGCAAATATATTCCGTGCTTTTAACCCAACTCAAGTTGAAGAAACTTATTCAATGGTCACCACTAACCCTTTTTGGTCGCAAATCTTTGGGGTTGCTTTTTCCAATAAAATTGGTTACATTTCTTTATGTTATTTGTACCAGTAACCAGTTTATGGATGAGTGCTCTTGGAATATTCGGTCTGGCCTTGAACCTACCTATGACTTAGAATTTCTTCAGCGAAAGATCCTGAATTTGAGACTTTCTACCCCAAAAATATTCTCTTAAACGAAGGTATTCGTGCTTAGATGGTGGCTCAAGATCAGCCTAATGAAAACCTTATATTCTCTGAGGAGGTTCTACCCCATGGAAACGGTCTTTAATGGAACTTTAGCTTTAGTCAGTCGTGACCAAGAGACCACCAGTTTTGCCTGGTGGGCCGGGAATGGCCAACTTATCAATTTATCCAGTAAACTACTAAGGTTGGTGAACCGAGCTCACTGTGGTTCTGTGTGTAGCTTAGGTCGGAGATTCAAAGCATATATGGATTGAAACAGACACCAAGTTATTCATTATCTTTCAAGGTGCCTGATGGGGTCCTTTGGCTTCTTATGGTGGGATGGAAGAATTGTCTATGGCATCTTCGTCAAATGCATTGTGCACATATCTGTCAGGAATGAAATCAGATTGCTGATGCCTTAGCTTCATTTGGGTAGAAAGTTATACTTATCAATGTGGTCTACAGTTCTGGCATTTGTAGCTTCTGCCTATGCCAGTGACGTTTTCCTTTTACCTTAATATCGTTTTCGTTGATCTTTCTGTCTTTGCGGGTCTTGGCTTCGTCCTTGGCTTGTATTTCTTTTTTTTTCTTGCACTATTATTGTTAAGAAAAGGGTGGAAGAGGGGCGGGCAGGAGAGAAGGGGGGTTTCTTGGTGTAACAGTCCTCACTCCTTGGGGAAAGGTAGGTGCCTCGCACGCGATTGTTGCCAAAGAGCTAATCTTGTCTAATCTCTTTCAATTTCACTTTAAAAAAAAAACGAACTGAGCTAATTCACTAAAAGAGGCTGAGTCAACCTTCCATGGCTCTCAACGCTCATTTCCGTGTATAGTTGTAGCATGAATTTTCCTCTCTTTGTCGAAGACTTTAGCAGTTTTTTCTTCTAGAATTGTTATTGACGCTCTAAGAAAGTCGCTCATCTCTAGTGAAGTATATGCCTTGCTACTTTGATATGTGGTATTAGTTGTGATTTTGAATATTTTTCAACTCATTCTTAGTCTCAAATCTCTCATCCTCCTTCCTGTTGACAACGTATACTCAATCTAGAGAATCATGTGAAACCTTATTGAGGACAGATACATGCATGGTGTTAATTTTTAAATGGGGGTTTTGAATTTTAATTCTTCAAAAAGATTAAAATTAAAAAAAAAAAAAAACCTGGTGTTAGAATGAATATTAATTTTAGTCCCTAATGTGTCCTTAATTCAAAATAATTAATGTGAATTTTATTTAATGTCTCCCATTAAATATTTAAATTTATTAATACACAAATTTTAATTTATTTTTTGACAAAAAAAGAGTTTTTTAATTTATTAATTTTATTTAACATTCTTCAAACTTGAAAGACTCAATTAATGTACCTAAATGTTAGTACCAAAATGTGTGTACTGAAATATATTATATTGAACTAATATATTTAAATGTTAGTACCGAAATGTATATACCTAAATATGTGCACCGAAATGTATTAATATTAAATTAATGTATATAAATATGTGTACCGAAATGTATGCACAGAAATGTTAGTACCGAAAAATGTATTATATTGAATTAATGTACCTAAATGTTTGTATCGAAATGTATGTACCAAAATGTGTGTACCTAAATGTATGCACCAAAATGTATTATAATGAATTTAATGTACCTAAATGAAGAAGATAAAGTACATCGAAATATATTGTATAACAAAAATTAGTTTATCTAAATGTTCACAAAAATATATATTATGATGAATGAAATGAAAATAAAAATTATAATGAAATAAAATTAATACATTACAAATTAGAAAGAAAAAGATAAATAATTAAAAAATCAAAATATAATTAATAAATGAGGTTATTAATGTATCAAGAGA
>JADOBS010303411.1:0-18730 GCA_015708375.1 Cydonia oblonga
ATATCTATCTTAGGTAGCTGTCTGCAATTTTCCCGACGAGAGAGTTGTGGTTTGTAAATTGTAACTGAATCGTTGTTCCTTCTTTTCTAGGCTTGCTTGTATGATTTTTAAACAGCATAGTTGGTCAGATTACCAAGTAATTTTCTGGTTTGGTTACAGTTGAATCCTGCAATTTTCTCAAAGTTGTACGATTTAATCAACCTGTTTCCAGATGGATTTTGAGTGCCAAGTTTAGCATGTCTCGACGCTATGATTCGCGCAAAGTTTGCTCTTCATGAATAAGATTTACCCCGCTCTATCCGATACCATGACAATCTTCGGCTTTCTTCTTTCCCATTCATCCTTCTGTTTATGTTCTTTGATTCTCGTGTTCTTAGTCCGTCCGTCCGAAACCCAGAAAAAATGACTGCAAGGGTGAAAAGGAAGCGAGAATATTACTTCTCCAAATCAATGCCATCACCATAAGGCCAATGCTATTGATATTTTGACCGTGGGATTGGAAAAAAGTGATTCATTTTCGTCAATGGGGGAATTAAAGATACGAAACTGGGGCAACTTCCGAAGCTGAGAAGAGAAATACCATTAAACGAAAAACTAGTTGGTAATGAGTATTTGAATTATCAGCAAATTGTGTTACGTGCCAAATGTAAGGGTTCAGTGTAGAAAACAATCACTCCCCCTTTTCACCGTTAGCATCCATGTAAGACTGAAATACGCCGTCCGACCGTCACGGTTGTCCGTTGATAAAAAATATCCAATTAACTTTTTCCAGCTCTATGGCTTTTATCTTTAACAACAGCTCTGCAATTCACTGACTCTGGTAGATCCAAGGCACGGCTTCATCAAGCTCTCGAACAAAGATGTTCTAATCCTTGACAGATGTTCTAAGTATCTTCACATCGTGCACCGGTCTGTATTAAGAACAAAAGCATTTCAGATAAGAGTTTAGATCAAATCATGCAAACTACGTCTTCCTCCTAAGGAAGTGTATTAAAAAGGTGCGACAATTACATCGCTGACGATCATATATGCAATTAATTGCAAAACTTACAGATCTAAGTAGGACAAGGCGCTATCATCGCTTACAAAACTTTAACATAAAACCTCTTGATATTTCGTATCAATGCAGACCTACAGGTCATCACATTCGGCAAGATATTTTAACTAATCACATATTTATCACTTCTCCGCAGCATCTCTTCCAAGTGAACAAAAGCAGACTCTTTATAATTGGTACTGTTAAAATATGAAAATATTCAATAACTACCCAGCATCATTTCCAAATTATTTGGAGAATCGAGTCAATCGATTAAAACTGTTCGGCATATCTACCTACTATTGTCCATATCCAAAATCAAAACCAGATTTACACCTGCTCCTATGACTGAAAACTTAGTATAACGAATTTGATTCCACAATTATTTATGCAAAAAAGAAAATAGTCAACGGCTTAACTTGCTAAGACATATATTTTCATAGCTCGACATCTCTTTTTCTCCCTTCAGTTCTTAAAAAAAGTTTTAACTCATACCAAACGAGATTCCTCTTGCAGATTTCATGAGACGTTGTAGCTTAGCTATGTCACCTCCTTTCACTCCAAGATAGACTGATACTTTGAATCCTTCAAAGGAGGTACTCCTACTACCTAGGTTGGAAACACATTCACTGGAAATTGGGTACCATTAATTCGGTCAGGATCCATCCATGTCTCCTAATGCATTTCATTTCTACTTAGTGTTCTAAAGTCAAGACAACTTTATAACAAGAAAATTCAACTGAAGACTTTTCAATGCTATCACATGAGGCGGAAACATTTATAAAAAAACATACGGAAATTCACATCAGAAGGTAATCTTAGAACGTCATCATGATAATTTGCTTATCCAAGACCAAAATAGTTACCAAGTTACATTCTAAAGTTTCAAACTCTGGAATCTTAAGTTTTTGGTTTGGTGCAGTGAACCACAACAGACTGAGAAACTAAGAGGATCCAGCAGTGTGACCAATCATTTGCAGAAAATCCACAAACAGTAGAAGGCCATTTATCTGCATCAAATATCAAGAAATACAACTAACAGAAGGCATACCTATCAGTATTATCAGTCTGGACACTGCCAAGTTTTTTGATGACCTCCATTCCTTTGCAGATCCTTCCAAATATTGTGTGCTTTCCTGAATAAAGTGGAAACACCGTGCAAGTAAAAATACTGATCGAAACAAACAAATGAATCCATGTAAAGAGTATTTTGCTGAAAGGATGGTATAATATCATAAGGAGGTCACTTTATAGCTCAAACAGAATCCTAACGGTGATGGTTTTGATTATTAGAGTCACCTAAAGCCTATAGGTTCCCGTGCACAAAAACAGCCCAATACCCATGACTATCTCCAGATTGCGTGTGCATGTCAAATCGTAAAATGCTCATAGCAAAATCACAAAGAAATAGTGCTATGGAAAGAAATGTTTTTCAGTCTCCAGACATTTCAATAGGTCACAGAGCAGTGAACTGCTGTCTCATGCAAATAACTTCTAAAGTCAACATATCACAAGTCCATCAAACCACATTGTATGCAAGATAGGCAGACCATCATAAGGCAAAAAAGTTCACTGCTAAGGATCACTTTTATGCAGAGTGAGTAACTAGAAAAGTTAAATACTGCACATATAGTAGTAAAAAAACAGTCTTAACATTACTGGGTAAAAATTATCGTACCATCCAATGATGGGCACGGTGCCAGCGTGATAAAGAACTGGCTTCCATTTGTATTCGGACCAGCATTCGCCATCGATAAGATGCCAGCTCCAGTATGCTTCAACTCTTGTTTTATCTCATCCTCAAACTTTCCCCTGAAACCCATTATGCAAAACAAGTTCTTCACTATGGTTCTCAAATCTAATTAAAATCAGGGGTTAAAAATTATAAAAAATTATAAAAAATAAAAAAAAAAGCAAAATTCAATACATAATGGGTAAATTCAAGGGAATTTTTTTTTTTTACCCATAAATGGATTCTCCACCCCTTCCTGTCCCAGTTGGATCACCACCTTGCACAATGAAATCCTACCCCAATTCCAATTTAACTGTCAGTAAAGTATACATACATACATATATATATATATATGTGTGTGTGTGTGTGTGTATCTAATATTTATATACACTACTAAACAAGCAGAAAATATGAAACCTTGATGATTCTGTGGAATTTGACATTGTCGTAATATCCTCTGCGAGCGAGCTCGATGAAGTTCCTGCAAGTCCTCGGCGCGTGCTTGTAGTAAAGCTACGATTATAACGATTTGAAAATACAAATAAAGTTAAAAGATACAAACTTTATGGATTGAATTGTCAGTTTGGTTACTGAGAAAGTGAAAGAAAATTGAAAATTGAAGGGAAAGTTTGGGAAGAAAGAAAATTTACCTCGACGGTGAAGATGCCAGTGGTGGTTTCTAGAGTGACCTCCGGCGGCCCTCCTTCTTTACTTGCCCACATCTTTCTGACCCGAAGATTTTCAGACTGAGAGGGCACAAGGTTTCAACTTTGAACAAAAGAGGGGTATAACGCGAAAATGTGCAATGACAATTATAACCTTTTCTGAATGACAAGTGCTAGCAACTTCCTACGTTTCTACCTTACATTTTCACTTTTATTTTTTCACTTTTAGGTACCGTTTGGTATGTGAGACGGAATGAAACACAATGGAACGAGACGTTTCTTCCCACGTTTGGTGCGCCTAAAAATCATGAAACGGGTTCTCCCATGGGACGGAATTTGGCTGATTTTTCATTCCATCTCCCCCTGAAACGACTCGTTCCACATCCGTAGAACACAAATTTATAACATTTTTAAGACAAAATTTCCCCTTATCTTTTTTCAATATTTACATTATCCATGGAACATCTGTTTTGTCCTGTTCCGTCCCGTCTGCGTACCAAACGGTACCTGCTACTTGTATTTCAATGACACGCAAAATTAAAAGTTTAATTATTTTTGGTTGACAAACTAAAATTTTAATTATATTAACAAAGGAAGAAAAAATAGAGGGATTTTTATATGGTTAAAATTTTAGTTTTGAGTGTTAGTAGAGTACATGTGACATGATGAAAAATAAGAATGTTGAAATGAGAAGATAAGTGAGTTTGTGAGAATATTGCTAGCATTTCTCTTTATAAAATAGAAAAATCAACACAACGGACACATGACACACATTTTTAATTTTTTTTATATAGTGATATATAATTAGATATAAGTAAAAAAAAGAAGTCAATCACTATGTTTAATTCGAGACAATTTGCTTACCAAGTTGAATTTATTGACTTTTATTCCAACTACGAAAACTTTCTTTTTTTTTTGTGACGAAAAGTCAAACTCTTTTTAAGGATGAGTTTTTATACGTTTCTCAAATACCTATTATACCCTTGAGCTCTTTAGATGGCTAAAATGGTAGAGTAATTGATTTTGCAACATTAGACTTGGGATATTGCTTTGAAATTTGGGTTATGTTTTGGTTCTACTGGAACACTAACTTCCATGTTTCACCAAAATTAAGCACATTTTGGAGTTTTGTAACAATGTTATGTTTGTTGTATGATAATATTTTCCACCCCTCATATGTTGATAAAACTCCATTTTTAGCCATTTAAATATGAAGCCTCTATAATCATTATCATCCTAGTTGGGCCTAAAATGTTATTTTGGGCCAAACCTAGGATTATTCTCGGCCTAATGGCATTTATCTAGAATTTTCTTATGGGTCGTCCAGTTAAGGCCGCCCAAATCCTGTTGCAAAGAGGATTAGTTTAGATAAAAGGTGAAGTAGTCGATTCTTAGTGGAACAAGGAGCTTTGAAGCTGAAGGTGCTTGGGATCAGGAGATGAATCTGGTTTGTTATGGAGCTTGGTTCAAAGTCCTATTAGGACTAGCCGAAATATAATCAAATTGGGTTGAGGAGTTCTAATTCGAGTACATTTTTAGTTCGGTTATGAGGAGGCTTTGCTGCTATAAATAGAGAAGGAAGTGCATCATTCAAGGCCTTCCAAATCAACACACAAATTGCCCTACGCAACACTTCTCAACAACCTTGAGATTTTATCCCCTTCCCCTTTCTTCCCACCAACACATCTTTAGTTTGGATAAACATCATTGTGAAGGCAACCAGCAACATCTTTAGTTTGGATAAACAGCATTGGAGCCGTAGAATCAGCTGACTGATGAGCACCTTTAGTTTGGATAAACAACACTGCTTCGAGACCGACTAGTTATTTATCCAAGTCTCGGTCGACAAGGATTTCCAAGTGCTTGTTAGTAGAGATCATCTCATCAGCCTTTTCCGCGAAGTGATGTGTTACAGGTTACTCGGCTGGGCACGTTGAACGCTGAGTTGTTTTATGATTGGATATTCACAAATACACTTTAGAGTTTGGCATTCCGACTACCAAACCACATTTACCATCAAGACATACATCTCTTTCGAGTATTTGTGTCCATATAGTCTAGTGCCAGTTCGGCATGCTTATACTCTCACGAATATAATCACCGTGACCGAACTCGGTGCCGACGATTTGTAAGTCAGGCTTTAGAACCCGAAGGCCGAGACGTGTTCCTTCCTCGACGGCAGTTGCAAGATCAAAAAGTCAGCAGCGCACTCAACGCAACATCAACATATTTTACTCCCCAACCGAGCTCAACCGATGAGTTGGCAAGCCCCGCACACAACCGAATGACGTAGTTAGCTCATTAGTTACTTGACCTGCGCGCCCCGAAAGCTTAGTAGTTTTTAGGATCAACACATCCTTAATCTTATTTATCGGTTCTATTAATCAAATGAAATACATAACATAACATGTTAATTTTGATTAGAAACCACATGTACAGGTTCATTCACATTATAAACTTACACCGGAGGTCCATCACCATATTATTATTTTACACCGAACGTCCACTACTCTTCAACGTAGGTTCAGTAAAACTATAGACTAAATGGACGGGTTTACTAAATGGTTTATGCTAGGAAGACCAAACAAAATCGAAATCGACAAGAAGTAATCACAACTCCGACATGTCGTTTTCGTTGTACGACCTGTCGTTCGTTTCGAATTTGGCTTGGGATTTTTGCCGTTTCGGACGAGCAAGCAAAAGAGGAAGAGGAAAGAAAGAGCAGAGCAGAGCAGCTCAGAGAAGAAAAGAATCACCACTCTTCAGAAGAGGGAAAGAAAGTGAGTGAAGAGAGAATCGAAGGGGAGTCCTTCGGGCGTTTGGGTTTTCGGGCATGGCGGAGATGTTCCAATGTGGGGTCCACCGAGCAACCGGAATCAGAAGAGCCGTCGTGATCGGAAACGGGTTCGCCGGCGCGGAGAATCAGAGCATTGGGTTGGTTCGTGCGCTCGGCCTCTGGGGTCGTCAGTCCCTTTACGTAAGTAATCAAAGTTTCAATCTTTTTGTGAAAATTTGAGAAAACTGTTGGTATTGGTATTGGTATTGGGTTTCTGCTCTTGTTTAAAGTTAATCATTTATTAATCTGGTTTTGAGCATATTGATTAAGCATTGTTTTGGTTGGGTTGATTGGTTGATTAATGATGATTAAGCAGCGTGTTAGGCGGCCAAGAGGAGGGATTAACGAATGGCTTCACTGGCTTCCACTTCCTCTCCATAAAAAAGTGGTGCCTTTGCATCTTTCTTCTGAAAAATTAGGTACTTGATTATTCTCCTTTATGCTGCACTTGCAATGTGAAATTTTTTCAGTAATTCTTTATACTGTACTTTCTGTTACGTGGAGTCTGCGTGGATTTCATGCGGACCCCACATACTTGAATTCATTGAAGAGAAGGGTTGAACTGGGTGATGACTGCTTTTGTGCTGAAAATTGTGCTAGCACAGGCCTCTCATCTGATATTCCGGAAGCTGATGCAAAGAAGATTGCAGAAATGGCCCGTCGAACATTCGACAAGTATGTGTGGCTACTTCTTTTCCGGGTTTTCGTAATTGAATCAAGAAATGTGAACTTTTTTGTCAAGTTCTATTAGTTGGATAGGTAGCACATTACTTGCCTCACAAGCTCATATAACATGTATGATATTATTTTGAATTTAGGTAATTTTCAGTTTTGCTCAGTAATTTCGTTATTAGTAAAAGATCTATATGCATTCCTTATTTTCTGTCCAGAGATGGGCCGTTGCTGGTGGTTGCATCTGGTCGGGACACCATTCCTGTTTCAAGCGCCATAAAACAGTTAGCTCCAGAAAATGTTTTTCTTGTCCAGGTTAAGGTTCAATCCCCCCTAGAAAGAGATGCATACGATAATATGACTGGTAATTACTTAATGCTGATAAAAAAAAGTGAGGCATTACATCAGTTCAACCATTTGCTTTTATTTTCTTTCACAGACTAGTGAACCAGTGAACCTTCGTGATGTTCTGTTATCAATATTGTCTAATCACCCTTCCCCTTGTTCCTTCCAAAAGGAAAATCGTCTTTTGTTTTGGATGTTGTTTATGTTTGTAACATGTTATACTTCTTATGAGAATTTGAAGATCAGTCTCTTATTTATTTGGATTAAATTATTCTGGAGATACATGTGCTTTGGAGAAATGCAATGAACTGTTTGCTTTAGATAGAATGGTACATTAGGGTGTGGCATAAATTTTACTAGCCACAAGGATAACATATTTTTTTCGTTTTTATTCTATTTTTTGGGGTATGTGATAGTTTCTTCAAATGTTCATCTTTAAGGTTAATGACTATTTTTCTTCTATTTAAATTTTTGTTTGGCTCACTTTGTAACATGGTTGTAATGAAATGACGAACGTGATAATACAATTTCAAGGTTGCATCTGATTCTATTAGTTTCTCTTTGATGACATGTTCCAGATTCAACATCCAAGGTCGCATGTGGATAGGTTTGATTTGGTGATAGCTCCTCGTCATGATTATTACCCATTGACTCCCCATGCACAGAAGCAAATTCCTTGGTTTCTTCGGAGGTGGATCACTCCTCGTGAACCACCAGGCAAATATGTTGTGAGTATCTGTCATCTGGGTAGATTAATACTTGTACTATTGTACAAATGTCCTTCCGGTAGAATTTAGTTAACAGGTTCTCTATCATGTGTTTCAGTTTCTCACTGTGGGAGCTCTTCATCAGGCTGATTTTGCTGCACTTCAGAGTGCTGCTTCTGTCTGGCTTGCCGAATTGATACCACTTCCAAAACCTTTGCTTGTGGTTAATATCGGAGGCCCTTCAAGTACGTTTTTGCATCTAAAAAACTGTTATGATTTAATATTGTCGTCTTTATGAAGAAATGATTTTGATGGATTCCTGTCATTTTCATAATTGTTGATACATGAATAAATCCCGACATTGTAGACATCTAAGGTGCTGGTTTTGCTATGGTATTATCTTTTACATGGCAGAGTTGTTTGTTGAAATTACAAGTTGGTTCCCCTCTTTGTTTGCATTGTTCAAAGTTGTTTCTCCCTTCCCACTTTGTATTGAGGAGATAATCAAATAGTCCTGCATCCATATTCTTTTCATAGGAAACTGTTCGTATGATGCGGATCTTGCAAAACATTTAGTAGCTATGCTGCAGAATGTTCTTTGGAGCTGTGGAAGTGTGAGGATATCTTTCTCTAGGAGAACTCCCGAACAGGTGTCCAGAGTTTTGAGGAAGGAATTCGGTACTAATCCCAAAGTCTACATTTGGGATGGTGAAGGTACTTAGTTACTATATTCTTAGGATATTATGCACCTATATATGCTCGAAAGTGAAATTTTATGTTATATGTGATACTGCTAGGTCGCAATCCACATATGGGCCATCTAGCCTGCGCCGATGCTTTTGTCATTACCGCTGATTCAGTTAGTATGTTGAGTGAGGCTTGTAGTACGGGGTATGTTCTTGACTCCCAAGTATGATGAATGATGAGGGCCAACATTTTCATATCAGTTGTGTTAAATAACTCCTCTAGTCGATTCATGCATCCTAAAAGTTCGTCATGTTCACTTCAGCAAACCTGTTTATGTGATTGGTGCGGAACACTGTACATGGAAGTTTGCAGACTTTCAGAACTCTCTGCGGGAACGAGGAGCGGTTCGACCATTGACCGGTAAAGAAGATGTAAGTCACCAAACATCAATTTCCTTACTTTTTCAGTAAATAAATGAGAAAAGAAGAGATCGAAGCAGCTCTCTAATATGAGGTTTTTGAACTTCCTTCTATTTGGGTAGATGTCCCAGCGTTGGAGCTATACACCACTGGATGACACTGCCGAGGCTGCTAGGCGGGTGAACAAGGCACTCGCTGAGCGTGGATGGAGTATACAACTTACCTAAATGAGCTTTGCCAGATCTCAAACCCATTGAAGTGGAGTAGTTTAGTTTTCGTTTACAACGCATAGCAGCGTGTGATTTACTCGGGCTTATTTCATTGTAGAATCCCGTGTACATTGAAGTTTTTCTTTAGTAATCGAACCAGTTTTGCCCAATTCATTGTACACATTCTTATTATATTTGGCTGTATCGTTCCTCCATGGAGACACCCAAATTGTTAAGGGAAGGCACTTCCTTTTGTATTGCTTCATCTTCTTAAATGTAAAATGAAAAAATTTGAAAGAAACATTGTGTGCACATGCATTTAATTTCCTATGGTTATTTTGACACTATTTATGTCGACATGACAACCTCTTAGTGACTTACTTTACATGTCCAACAACGTATCTCTTCCGTCGAAGTTTATCTAGATTAGTCTGGCCATTAAAGTGTACAACCTTAAAGTGATGCAAATAATGTGGTTTTACACACAACATTTGCAAAAACCGTACATTAAATTGTTGGGTTATGGAGGGCTCGCTGTGGTTTAGTCGAGTGACTAAAGAGAATAAACCTGCTTAGTTTTGGCAAGTTGCTTGCCCTTTTGACTTTAATTTATATTAATCTTAAATTAAATCCAATTTCGTGCATTAAGTTTCCCATCCACTCCTCCTTACCAAAATATAATTTAGAATTTACAAGGATGTCTGCATATAATATTGAAGTGGTTGCTACTTGATCCATTTTCCAGATAAAACCTCTTCACTTGCTCTTCTATCAACAAACAAAAAAAAAATTATAATTTGCAGCAACTCTCAGACTAATTTTAATTAATAAACTAGGTATACTTTTCTTATTTGGTGCACTATATAAAGCTTCTCATGTTTAACCATTTTCATCACAAGCTTTTGAGTCTCTTCTCCTCAGCAATTCCCATTTCCAAAGCTTTAGTTTTCTGGTTTATCCCCTCTCTCGTTATCTCTCTCTTTTGGACGAAAATGAAGAGCGGCGGCGGCGAGTCGACCACCATTGATAATGAGGCAACAAGTGCTTCCAAAGGAAAAGGGCCTGTTATGGCAGTTCGTCATGTGAAGGAAGAAAAGGGAGGAATGGAGAGAGGGATGGCCATAATTGACTTGGTTTTGAGGATTGGTGCAGTAGTGGCTGCTCTTGCTGCTGCTGCCACCATGGGAACCAGTGATCAAAACCTTCCTTTCTTCACCCAGTTCTTCCAGTTTGAAGCTAGCTATGATGACATGCCTAGCTTTCAGTATGTTCTCGTTCTTCTTCCTCCTTTTTCCTTTTAGTGATATTTTTCACCAAAGAAAATGTTTTAATTATGTTATGTTGTGAGGTTGTCAATCTAGATTATTGAATAGAAGAACTACCTTGTATGTGTGCTCGGTTGACAATCTGGTATGTTACGTTGTCAGACTGTCAATTTAAAACGGTAGCAGCGTGACAATTTAACAATGAAACATTAATTCTGATTGTTTGAAAAAGACAATATTACCCTTGTGTGTATTGTACGGTACATTGATCTAATATCCATGCATGCATGCAGGTTTTTCCTGATAGCAATGTCACTTGTAGCTGGCTACTTGGTGCTCTCACTTCCCTTCTCCATCGTCTGCATCGTTCGCCCCCATGCAAGTGGAGCAAGGCTCTTGCTCCTCATCCTTGACCTTGTAATTACATTCCTAAACTCTCTATTATTCACATGATTAGCCCATAATACAAAATCATATATGATTAATCTGTTTATAATTAATAACTTAATTAAACTTGTGATATGATGGCAGGTGGCACTGACTCTAGCCACTTCTGCTGCTGGGGCTGCAACATCCATTGTCTACTTAGCCCACAACGGCAACTCAAGCTCCAACTGGCTGGCCATCTGCAACCAGTTTGGTGATTTCTGCAGGAACGTGAGTGGGGCTGTGGTGGCTTCCTTCGTTACTGTTGTCACATTCATGTTCTTGATTCTGCTGTCTGCGTTGGCTCTACGAAAGCATCACTGACAAGAAGAAGATGGAAGAGATTAATTAAGCTCTTCAACAATTAATTATAAACGTTTGTTTGTGATTCTATTTGGGTTTTTTTTTTTCCTGCAAAATTACTTGTTAATTATTGTGTGAATTTGGTTGTAGTTTACTTTGTCCAATGGGAGAGATTTCACACGAGATGGTACACCACATGTCCAATATTAATGGTAAGATATGTGTGTTAAAAGATTAATAACTTAAAGATTAAAATTTTCCACCACTTACATAAAAACACGTGGTGTACAATCCGTATTCCCGTCATAACTAAAAATTTCTCGTCCAATGGAGGATATCGTAATGGAAGTTATTGTTATTCTCTATGCACATTATTCAGTCATCTCCTTACTCTATTTTTGGAATGACTAGATTCTGAAATAGTTGTCTTTAATGACTAGATTCTGAAATAGTTGCTTTAATGACTAGATTCTGAAATTGTTGTCTTTTTTACATACTCTCTTCTCTTAATTTTTCTTGTCATCCATAACAGACGTGTGTATAGTGACATTTTTGAACTGTCAATAACAATTTTCTGAGGTTATTCAGTATCTAAAATAACATGAAAATAAAACTCAAACATAACTTGATTTAATAGATTAGGTAAGTTGATGACTACATATACTTGACTCATACGTACCCATAAGTAAAATGAACTACTACTTAACGGTAGACTCGTTTAACCAATATTCTTGGAAAAAAAAAAATTTACAACTTCTTTTGTTAAGATCACTAGTTTTGGCTTGAAATAATGAGAACATGGTCATAAGTGGAGGTGACAAATCAACGGATCGGGTTGTTAATGGGTACTGTTAAAAGCTGTTTAATTTGATATTACCACAATACAGAAGTGAGATTGGTAGTAATGACACTGGTGTAAGATGAGATCAAACTAAATAGATCTCAATAGGTACCCATTAACAACCAATGGGTCAATTTGACACCTATAGTCATAAGTTCCTAACTAAAACATATATATCGTGTTAAATATTAGATTTATAACTCAAGTGATTAAGAGTGTTTATCTTTACACTTAAGATTTTGTATTAAAATTTTCTCTCTCCATATTGTGTGAAAAAACTGTACCATGCGAAAATTGATTGACATGATAACAAACAAGAAATGACACGACACAAATACGACAAATCCACGGTCACCAAACAACATCAGATTAAATTTTGGGACTATGATCGGCATGTATATGACAAAATGGGCCCAAAAGCCCATACTGCAACCTGAGAAGGTGAGGCCATAATTGTAAATTCACAGGATTAAGCAAGCACGGCAAAATCTGTGCAACTCCGTTGCAGTGTTCTTCCATCACACGCTCACCTCCCTCTCTGCGCTCTCCTAGCTTCTGTTGATTTCCCGGGAAAATAAAACGGAAAATTCAAAGGAAAATCGCCGGCGCTAGGGTTTAAGTTTCTCCGGAGCCGATCAGAAATGTCTCAGACGGGGAAATTGATGCCAAATCTCGATCAGCAGAGCACCAAAGTGCTCAATCTCACGGTGCTGCAGAGAATCGATCCCTTCATCGAAGAGATTCTGATTACGGCCGCCCACGTCACCTTCTACGAATTCAACATCGAAAGCAATCAATGGGTTCGTTTTCCGAATCGTAATTTCCATTTCTCCGTTTGGTTGCCCAGAAAATTATAAGAAATTCAAGGGTTTGAGAATTAATCCAAATTAAGTGTTGACTTTTTTAATTAATTACGTTTTGGGTTTTTGCAGAGTCGCAAGGATGTTGAAGGGTCTCTTTTCGTTGTGAAAAGGTAAATCTTTTTACTTTTTGCTTTTTTTGGCTATTGTTTTGTGTCTGTTGGTTTTTGTTTTCGAAATTTCGAGTGAATGCTGATATGGTTTCGCTTAGTTATACTGATAGTTGTATTGCCTGTTGTATTGTTAAGGAATACTCAACCGCGTTTCCAGTTCATCGTTATGAATCGGCGCAATACTGGTACAAATTCTTTATTGTCAATGTTGTTTTATGTTGAAAGATATGCTCGTTTGATGTTGATAAGGACAGTTGGTTTCCATTTGATATTCACGGTATAGGTTGTAGCGCATTTTACCACTAAAATAAATTCTTATTTTTGACTTAATGGTTTGCTACTGTTTGTATCAATGTACATTACCATCTATGTGCAGTGTTTAAACTTTACATGCATGTCTGGACAGTCTGTAAGCAAAGATAAACATACATCGTTTTGGTGTGCTTCCACAAAAATAAATGAAATATCTAAGCTTATCGTTCGAACGCGTCACTAATCTATAAATAATTCTCAAGATTGGTTTGTTTCGATTGTTAAGAAGCTTGGAAGATTTGATCTCTGTAAAGTGACACGATATTCATGTTCATGCAAGGTTCAGAAATAGATCAATGTAAATTATAAAGTTTCATAAAGTTGATCAAAAAGTGGAACCTGTAACTTGTTTTCTCAATGACACGTGAAATGAGTACAACCATCATGATTTGAGAGCCAAATTTCAGAGGGAATTGCCTACCTTTTACAAGAAATCTAGTTTTAGCGTTGTTTAGAATCTAACAACACAATGTAAAATTTGATTTTGTAAAAGTGTGTATTATATTATACATTTGAATAAGGTTATTCTCTTTTGGATAGAATTCTTATTACCTTTCTGTTGAAGTAGGTTTTATTTGTGACAACTTTTAGGAAGTCGTACACACTGTCTTCCTAGAATATCTGATTTGATCATCTGTAAAACTGAACTATTCTAATTATGTTGGTAAAATATGTTGTACATACATCTATGCATATATCCCCTTAGGTATTTTTTATTTTATTAATTTTATGTTTTTATATTATACAGATAACCTAGTGGAGAATCTCTTGGGAGATTTTGAGTATGAAGTTCAAGTTCCATATTTATTGTATAGAAATGCATCCCAAGAAGTTAATGGCATTTGGTTTTATAATGCACGTGAATGTGAGGAAGTTGCAAATCTCTTTACTAGGTACAATGTCTTTCTCATAATTCTTATTGCTTCCCCATTTGCACACAAATTGTTTGTTAGTTTCTAAGAAAGAGTTATAGACATTTATTTGCATATCGCAGATTTGGACGATGGTAATATAACATTACAGATTTTTTTAGGGGTATATAGTTGCACAATAGATTTTCTCTTACAAGAGTTTGACATTAGTAAAGTTTACGAGTTATACAAATGCATACATATATGTGTAACACAACACAAAAGGACAATATATGATGTTAAATGTTGAAGTTATCAACAGTAGTGTGAGCCGGATGGATGCATTAGATACATATGGATATGCATACAAACAGAGAGCATAGCATGGGATCTACAGAAGTAAAATGGTGACTTGGAAATACTGGATACCTTAGTTTCGTGTCTGCATTAAGCTATGTGGATGTAGATATGCCACATTTACGCATTTGGATTCTAATGCCTTTCCTTTTTACAGGATCCTGAATGCATACTCAAAGGTTCCACCCAAGTCCAAAGTAGCTTCAAGCAAAAGGTTTTACCCCCTTTCTACATTGTTGCTCCAATTGTGTTATATATTTTAATTTTACTTCCTGTATTCAGATTCAGAATTGACATTTGTTCTTCAATCTTAGCCATATAAAATTAACTTCAACCTGAATTGTTGTAATGTTAGATAACTTATATAATATAGTTCTGAAAAAATGAAATAAGTGGTGGAAGGGGCCTCTTAAGTTTGGTACTATCCTTGGTATGAGTTCCTGTTGTTTCTAATATTTCTATATTTCCATCTTCTCTTTTGTCAGTATAATTTTTTCTGCATATCATGAGTTGCATCATTTACTTGGGTTTATTTATCAAGTAAATTGTGTCTTCAATGTTGCATCTAATTTTCTTTCTGCTTATTAAATTGTAGTGAGTTTGAGGAACTTGAAGCAGTCCCATCCATGTTGGTCATGGAAGGGCCGTTGGAGCCATCATTGAATGCCCCTACTGCCACTGAGGCACCTGAAGATTCTTCCTTTATAAGCTACCTGGTATGATTTCATGCATGGTGGCTTTTCGATCTGCTTACTTTTATGTCGTCTAGAACTTTTCCCCTATGGATGAGGGAGTTGCAAGTACCAAGTTGTCTGGGATAAATTAGTTAGGTATGAACTACGTAACATTAGATAAAGGGATTTGAAATGCACTACATGATCATTACAAAGACAAACAAAGGATCTAGAAATGACTCCTTTCAAGTAGTCATTTGCAAATCCCCCTCAGTGCATTGCATCCAGTCATTTTAAATCCCTCCCTCGAGTCTTTGTTGGTGCATTGCTCACTAATTTAGCCTAATCCCTGGTGGTTCATTATGTATCATCTGTAAGTATGTTATTGAATTCCATGGTTGAGATGCTTTTGAATTCATTCCTAGAGTACCTAAAACTCTTTTAAGTCATAGGCATACCTGAAGAACTCACTGTTTGGGCTGTTTGAGTGAAGTTGCAGCCAAGTCCTAAGCGTTTACCTCTCACTAAAGCATTTGGAGGTGCTAAAGTTGAGTGGACTTTATTTCAATCCTTTTCCTCAGAGATGTTAGTTGAGGAAATTTTGGGATAACAAAGGCAGTTGTTTCTGTCTTTCTGATTCCTCTGAATAAGGAAAATATGATTCAGAAGCAATACCAATTATAGGAAGAGTGTGGGTGTGAGAGTAAGTACTTGAAGGACATTGAAATCGCAAGGGGTGTTTCTTAGTGAATGCCCATATGAAATGAATAAAAGCTTATTTCTTATGAAATTGAGAGAACTATCTTTACTGAAGTAGAGTTTACGGTTCGTCTAGAAGATGAAAAAAAAAGCTTATATTGATGCTCTAATTATTACAAATGATATTGTTTCGGTTAAATTGGTCTAAAGAAACTATTTTATTTTTTAGGGATATGAGCATTCTGAAAAACCTGAATGATGTATTTGCTTAGACTTAAAGGGAATGATGTATCTGGATATTAGCATGTCATTCTCTTCCGGTGTGTTGTCTTTGCTCCGTATCTCCTTACTCATTATAGCTTGTTTTCACTGATGGCTAATCATATCGTCCCCTCATATTTACTGCAGGCAGCTATGAATATTGGAAATAATGCTTCAAATTCAACAAATTCAAGACTGCCCTATCAGTCTACTGGAACTGTTCCCACGCCTTCTTATGCACCCAGTGCGGTTTCACCCCCTGCACAAACTCCACAAATACCAACCCATTCCCATTCAGTCCCATCTACACCAACCCCGCTACATGGCTCCTCTGATCAAACCACCAGCAACAATCGGGTCGCTAATCTTATAAAGCCCTCTTCTTTCTTCCCTCTCCCTGTTTCCTCACCTCCTTTGGTCATACCACCTTCCTCTTCATCTGTGCCATCTGCTGCTGCGCTTCATCCACCCCTGAATCTGCAACGCCCTTATGGCACCCCAATGCTTCAACCCTTTCCACCACCAACGCCCCCACCATCTTTAACTCCTAATTCTGCTCCTCCTGCTCCCAGTGATGGGCCTCTTATTAGCAGAGAAAAAGTTCAAGAAGCACTTGTAATGCTTGTTCAGGTATTTTCATGTTTTGTCTCTTTTTCGTACTCAGAATTACCTCCTGTATTCATTAAATAATTACCCAACATATAGTGAGCACAATTAACCTTTTCTTTTTGTCCAAAACACGGTTACTTCATAGAAAGCCTTTTATGAAATTATATGTTATATGAATTTGTGTATATACGTTGGGAGCATTAGTCTGCTGATTTATATATCGATATGTAGAAAGAAAAGAAGTCGGTGTATCAACTATAGATTCATCTTACTATGTTTTACATGAATTGTACCCGCCTCTTGGTTTTTGACAGTCGAACATTTGGCCTCCAATGTTTTAAGCATTTTCGACCTAAAGTTTTTCTCATGACTGACTCTGTATTGTTATTCTTTTAGGACGATCAATTCATCGACATGTTATACCAAGCATTGCTGAAAGTGCACCATACATGATAACTTTGGGAACAGATGTTGTCTTCCTCTGCATATTCAATCGAGTACAAAATCATGTAGAATAAGTTGTGTATATAGTTATTCTACTTCCGGTCCTTGGGAATAATGGCAGCGCAACAGCGTAAGGCGTAACAACTGCGAAAACTTCTCCCCGCTCCGAGCTGGTCAATGTTCGAGGAATTTACTGACTGGGGAGGGTTGCAAGTGTGGCACTCACTCGGCCTGTTTGTTAATCCATATGTATCTCCCTTGGACTCTTTGATGTTTGTAACACTTAGTTGAGTTTTTTTTTTCAATTAATTATATTTCCAATGTTTAATTTGGATGAGTAATTTTGGTTTGTTTGGTGGTTTGGTTGCATTAGTGGTATTCAAACTTGTGTTAACGACCTCTAATTGTGGATTTATTTTATTAGTCTATTCTTGAAGCTTAGCAGGTAGAGCATACCCTGAACAACTTTATGTGTTTTTCGTCTTCTTTCATGCACCGGAAGCCGGAAGAAAAACTTGCATATACACAGTTTTTTGTAGTGTTATAGTTTGGCACGGTTTCACGATGGGGCGACATGTGGGTCTCAACTGCTTTTTGTCAGTGGTGGTGGATTGCTCTAGTGGTTAGCATCTTTCTTTAACTTGCTACGTTTCATGTTCAAATTAGGGGTGGGCAAACGAGTCTAGAAATTGCGGGTCGGGACGGGTAATAGCGGTTCGGGCCGGGTATGGGTCGGGTCTAATTTTTTTAAAGAAGAAATGGGGCGGGCTGAGTTCAAATCTATACAAGGCAATGGCCCATGTGGGCTTACGACTAGAAATCGAATGCTCCAGAAACTTTGATCCGACTCCTATCTTTTCCCATTTGATTCCCAAATCCCACTCCTCTCTTCCCTCGCCAACATCATCGAACGCAAAACCATCGATTCACCACCATTGTCACCCACCACTACCGTCGCGACCATCACCACCTCATCACCGTCGCAAACGCTATTAACCATTAGTTTCACCCTAGGTCTCATCTCTGTCTGTCACTTGAGTCCTCGATCGATTCTTTCTCACGTGCGTTGTCCCTTCCATGGTTCTTCCACCCACACTCCGTCACTCTCCGTTAGTCATCTCCTCCACCACCCCGACATCACCCCCGTTGTGAGTCTGGGCCCTGGTTACCACCATGACGGCCCAACAACCTCGATTGTCCTCCTCAAGTCCTCGACGACATCCTAGATTTAGAGAACTTTAGAACCTCCCTCCCACCTTTCGAATCGACTGTGTCGATATCACAGTAGCCACCACATGAGTCATGAGACTCCAAACTCAGCTGGTGACTGCCCAATCTGGTGCGACTTGGCCGATTCCGAGAGCTCTTGACTAGGTCGACGAAGAAGAAGGAAGAAAAAAAAAAAAA
>JADOBS010303412.1:0-18750 GCA_015708375.1 Cydonia oblonga
TCCCTCCTCCCTCTCTCTCTCTCTCTCTCTCTCTCTCTCTCTCTCTCTCTCTCTCTAGAAAATGGAATGCAGAGAGCTCTTTGATCAATACAATTTGTGGAGCAGCAAAAAAATATGTAATGGTTTTTGGGAATTTATAGGAATTATGATTAATAAGATCGACCCTTGAAATTTCCAAGTAAGGACTTGACCAAAGAGACCAACCCAGTCAAATTGTGAAATGGAAGGGCGCTGACTGATGCTAATATTATACTCCATTTCAGAAGACCACGAGTAAGCCACCAATCACAATAATTCTCACGTTTTCCACTGTGAAACCAACGACAGTAAACATATCCATTTTTGCTTTTTCATTCTTCTAGGAAAATACAAGGAACCAACAACTCTTTTTTTTACCGAGAATTGATTTCCGCACATTTTTATTTTTTTTAATTGGAACTCTTCACGGATTTTTCGACATTTTATGTTGTTGATATAAAGTTTTGTAATATTGATTTAGAAATTGTGTCAATAATATGAGGTGACGAAGAGTTCATAAAAAATCTCACTTTTAAGATAATCTCTTTAACATTTGTAAAGTTTCAAAAAGAAAAAAAAATCAGTGGAAAAATCACTTTTTGAGCATAGCTTGCAATTGCTCGGTTGATGCCTCTCCCCCAGCAACCTTTAGTGTTTTTTTATGTGTTTTGCCAAAACTCATTTGGGCAACGAATATGAATTCCCCACCTGAGGCCAATTTTAAAGACGTTTGGTGGGTGTGAATCCACTTGAGGCCAAAATCATTGACTCAGGGCTGCTGCGCAATTTCGTTTTCCATACTTCTTTCTTATAAAAATATAAAACTTTTCTCTTTTAAATATTATTATTAAGAGGAGGAGAGGGTTCGAAATGAGGAGTTTAGATGACGCATGGGTTGGAACATAACTCACTATCTACAAAAATATCGGACCACATGCTTAATCAAAAATCGAAACTACGGCACAAAAAATAGGCAATAGGCCATATATAACGCGGTTAAGTACTCCTTTATTGTCTATTAGTGTCACCCCGATTCTATTTTTATTAATAATTTATAGCCAGTTTTATTTGTACATATAGACGAAGAGCCATCGTTACCAAAGGTTGGTGAACGCATATTTTATAAATCAATAAGAGAAAAGGACAAGGTAAAAGGAAAACCAGACAACGTCCTATCATTTGATTTCTGTGCATATATACATATGGACAATCGTTTCTCCAGCAAAAATACATTGACACCAAACCTAGCAGAAAAACTGTCGATCGCCTCTTCCCAGCATGCTAGTATGACCCGGTGTTATTTTACAAAAGAATAAAAAAATTATGTAGTCTTTTATCAACAGAAGAGCAAATCAATACACCGACGAATTGTGGGGATGAATTGATCGCCGTCAAAGTTTTGATCATCAACCGGAAGGGTTTCCGTTGGAGATATCATATAATTCTGGTACCTGGCAGGAATGTCAAACATTGGGCTTCATCTGTCTTGTCTGATTGCTAGGTACCTTCGCCTGAAGTGCGTTCGACATAGCTCGCAACCTGTTAGTTATCTCGGTGAATGATGGACGGATGTCAGGATCAGGTGACCAGCACTGTTCCATCAGGTTCTTCCACTCAGAATCACAACGTTCTGGAATAGGAGGTCGAAGAGTGTTCTTCACAATTCCACCTTCGTACGCAAGTTTACAATCAGTTGAAAAAGTAATATAAAGATTCCAAGTATCCATGTTAATCCTAATTCAAAGCAAGCAGGGGAAAGACATTTAAAACAGATCCAATGAGATTTTTCAGCCAACGAAATTTCTTCATTTTATTCGCCATCAGTACCGATGATATTGATACTTACCGATGATGGCACCGCAATGCATATTGGCATATGGTTCCTCCCCGGTCAAGATCTCCCACATTGAAATTCCAAACGAGAAAACATCAACCTGTCAAAATTAATACCATAGCGTTAATTACAAAACAAACAATCGTCTTTGCCTTCAACATTGCTGACATGTATATAAAGTCAGACTAACCTTCTCGGAAACCCGGATGCTGCTGCCATTTAACAGTTCTGGTGCCATCCAAGGAAGAGTTCCTCGCACACCACCAGATACCAACGTATTGCGTTTGATTCTCGATAAACCAAAATCTCCAACCTAAAAGATCAATCCCCAATCATCAGCATTAAAGAAAAATCTTTTATCCAAGTCCCCAGGGAAAAATCAAGTAATGAAAGAAACATTTTGATATGTGGCTAAAATTTCACATATAGGGTTCCACAAGGGATTCCAAAATGATCACATTCTGACTTCTACCCTCCATTTAAGAGAAAAGAAAACTCCCACTGGATCTACCCAATTGCATCAGCCGGGAAACTTTTGGCACCATAATAGTCTACCTAGTTTTAAAAAATTTCCCAATTCTACTTTAAGGAATTTCAAGGTCTCCGGAATTGTACAAGGACTACAAAGAAAAATGCTTTCTAATAAAGTGCTTTTACGTCAATCCCTGAACATGAAACTTGGTTCCAGACTAACTTACCTTGCATATAGGTCGTTGAGGATCCCTCAAGTTGACTAGCAGATTGTCACACTTTAAATCAAAATGGACAATATTCTTTGAATGCAAGTATTCCATGCCAAAAGCTGCATCCATGGCAATTATAAGCTTTCTACGACGGTCAAGTGATCTGCATAGGAATTCCATGTTCTAAGATATGCATAAAAACTTTAAGAAGCAAAAAAGAAAAGAAATGATAGAAAAATTACCTATCCTTTTTTAGTAAGGCATGCCTCAGTGATCCGTTCACCATGTACTCAGTTACAGTTGCCAACGTTCCTCCAGCTCCATCAGGTACTACTCCATAGAATGCAACCACATTTGGATGATGGAGAGCTGAAAGGATTTGCGCCTCTCTCCAGAAGTCTTTTGTCTAATACAAGCCAAATGAACAATCAACTTTCACACGCGTGTCAAATGAAAATTACAAATTTTCACAGAAATTTACAGATTGTCCATAAGGTACACAGTATATTCCAGATAAAAATGATACACTTGTTTTAAGGCAGACGGTGTATGTTATAATAGATGCTAGAAGCCACAGAATGTCATATTACTCAAACATTAACGTCCTGAGTTATTGTCAATAAAACAACCAAAGATGTTAACTTTTCTCAGCACCAACTGTGCAGGTACTGGGAAAAATAACAAAACAAATTTGTTCAGGAAACCCACCAGTCGGTCTTGCTCTGATGATCTTCCTGCAAAACAGCTTTTTTTTATTCGCTTTATAGCAACATCTGTTCCCCGCCATTTTCCATGATAAACAGTTCCATATGTACCAGATCCTAATTCCCGTAGTTCTTCAAGATCAGCATTTTTTATAATCTGGATCACATTTAGAAAATTCAGTCTCGTAAAGAAATTAAACTTTTATAAATTCCCAAAAAAATGCTGGAAACTGATCTATTTACAAATCAGAGAGCATATCAGTAATACTATTATCTCAAGGAGCGACACAATACTACCTATCTACACACATATGAGAAGTTTACATGCGCATGAATGATTGTTGTCTGCATCACACATCCCCTTGTTATCAGTGAATATATCTCTCTATACAGACTACATATCTACGCTCTTAAGAGGCAAGAGGAGTATGAACCATCTGTTCTCATTAAGGATTTAGAAGACTCGAGAAACATTGAAATGAGAATCATTGCATTTACCTAGAGACAATCCCATCATATATAATCATCAGATGCTATACTCTTTCAAGGGAATTTAAAAAACAATGAACTCTTTCTTCTTTGAAGAAATAAATGATCAGAGCTTTCAATTAATACAATGATTAGTATCCTCAAAATTGACCCACAGCAAGAAACCTCTTCAAGAATTTTTTTATATGTAGAATGCTGCAACATAAGCTGGCAGCAGCGGGGACTCCAGTCAGCAGATGTAAACTTGTGTACTATAATAAACAAAAACATGTTCTAATCAAGAAGAAACTTAAGACATCAGCGGAATACCTGCAAGCCATAGATGCTGGCTTCCATTTCAGCGATCATTGCATCACTAAATGATTCATTTTTGTCTTCTTCATCAGCCTTATCATCCTACAAATAAAGCAAACAGTAATTCAAAGTTCAAATCTACAAATATATACATAACTTGCAAATCAGATACAAACTTCATCAATTTTACCTCATACTCAGACTCTTCATTGACGCTCTCCACCTCTGTTGCAGTAGGAGATATGAGATCACCAACGGGTTCGTCCGCAGCATATGGGGAAACTGGTGATGAAGACTGGATGCCAGAAGTAATACCGTTCGTTATGTCTTCCACAATTTTCAATGACTCCAACTGTTTTTTATCATTCCTCATTGTTGGGGGTTTTGTTGGTGCCAAACTAACATCTTCAACATTTGAGCTCAAATTCTCAGCATTCTTATCAGGGTATTTTACAAAGTCATCATCAAGAAGAGAGACCTGTCTTTTAAACGCAACATCTTGGACTGGTTTATGCAACACCATGTGGTCACTCTTTTCCAGTACAGGATCCTGTAGAACTGTCACTGGGTGCACATGTGCAGAGTTCATAGGCAGGGGTTCTTGGAAACGCATATCTTTTTGACTTGCAACAAGTTCTGGTCGTGCAGGCTCATGGGAAACTTGGCCATTGGACAACCCGGAGATGAGATCAGCCAAAGAATTTTCATCACGAGAATGCTGTTCGGTACTTGGAAATATGCCTGCAATTTCAGAATTTCCGGCCCCTGAAACATCATGTCCTTTTTCACCACTAGGCATCCCTGCCAAAGCACAGTCCTGATCATTGGCAGTTCTTTGACTCGTGACAAGAAGATCGGCAGCGGTTTTGTCGCCCTGGAAGCTTTGTGAATCCTCCACCTTCTTGTTTACCGACGGTTTCAAATTAATTGCTGCAGGAACAACCCCAGAGGCAAAAGTAGATGATGGGTCGAGGATTATATTAGGAAATCCATTCCGATAATGAACTTCAGTGGCAGGTGATCTTGTCCCATTAAGGGTTTCATCTTGATGTAAGAAAGGATCCTTTTGATTGACCTTCTTCGTCTGCTCCAAAGTCAAAGAATCTTTCTGTTTAGCTGTCCGGCATTTTTCATGAAAATCATTACATTTGCGAGAATCTTCATTCCTGCCCAGTGATTCTAAACATGGAGATGAATTCGGCAAATCCAGTCTGCTGTGCAATCCTATCAACTCCGTACCATGTAACTGATTGTGTAGCCTAGGATTCAAAGGTTCGATATTGTCACGCAGTAGAGTCGGCTTTTCTTGTGAAATAACTGAGTTCAGCAGCAAGGACGATTGAGCCCTTGCAAAAATTAAGGGGGACAGTGGGTTCATTCCTTCTTGTGAACAATATACAGACCTCCCTCCATTCTCTTGCAGTTTTGAATCAGAATATGCATGATGCATGCCAGGATGACAATCAACGTAATCATTAGATCCTGACAACATATTCTTTGAATCTTCTTGGTGTGAGACAGGCTCAGGAGGAAATATTCTTTCCTTCTGCACTGGCCTCTCATGGGAGAATCCATCAAAATCACCAACATTTTGACCGACAACTAAAGTAGACATGGGATCTTTGCTGGGATTGTGGTTAAGACTAAGTACTCCATGGTATAGGCCTAGTTGTCCATCATCAGCTTGCTTACAAGGGTGGTGATAATCCATAAGAGTTACTGCCCCCTGTGGATGAATTTTATAACCTTCTGTGCTACTGCTGGAGTTATCTTGTGGTGGTTGAGCACTTATAAAAGAACTGCTACTCTCATTACTGCCCTGGCATGAGTTTAGACCATGTGATTGTAAATGAACACCCTTGGAATCTCCTCGCTGATGCAGAATGGGAGAAAAGGAAGACTGAATGGCAGACCGAGTCATATCCTGGGGTTCACTTAAAATTTGATTAGGATGCAAAGCTTTAAAATCACTCTTAATTTCCATAGGGAATAGGACAGTGTTGGTTCCCTGTTGACTTGCTTCAGTAGTCGAATTTTTCCCTCCAATGTTTTTCCTAGGACTAGGATCTATCATGCCATTTACAGCAGCAACATATTGGTAATCAGGGTTACTTTGCTGTATGCTATCCGCCTCAAAGGAAGATGTGTTTTCAGATTCACCTAACGGAATCAAAAAGATTCGAGGTCTCTGAGAACCCTCATGCCTTTCAAGGCCATGGTACTCCTCTATCATATTTTGAAGATCTTCATCAGAAGAAACGGATATAAGAGCATCAAGATCCTCGCTTGGGAGCTGGTACTTGATTGTATGAGGTTGGTTGCAAAAACTGGAAGTTTTCTTCACAAGCTCTTCCCATGAAATGCTTTTCCTGAAGGAAATAATGCGCGTCTCTCCCCCAACATATCTGAGTTTCCCATCGCTAGGCCTGGGCAAAATTTTTCCACCAAAACTGCAAAGAAACTTCATCTTCCCAGATTGAGAACCATCCAATGCTCCTGACCCATTAACAGTGTTGGAATGATGGGACTCAGACACATATATAGGTAAGGCAGTTGGTCCAAACCCAGCTTTGTCGACATTCAGTTCTCCAAAAGCCTTCCTTGATCCTTGTCCGCTATCAACCTCCTCCCTGTTGCATCTGCCTAACTTGTCAAGACAAGCCTCGCTTTCAATATCTTTGCAGGACCCTTTTGCCGAGATAAAGTCAGACGTATCAGATGCACACTCGGAATCCATTCTCCTCAACCCCAGAAGATCAGTAAGATCCTGATATCCCATCCGATTATTCTGATTAAAATTCAACACAACCCCATTTTCGCGATTCTCAACCATATCAGTCACAGCAGGAACTCTTCTCGCTGCAGAACGATCCTGAAGAAACTCCATGGAAAATTCCTCACCTGTCTGTACAGAGACATTCTTATGTACATTCTTCACTGTGTTTGGGACAACAAACGTCGCTTCTTTCTGGATCCATTGACCTGATGTGCCAGGCACCTCATTGGTCATGGTATCAAACAAGTGGTCGGACCTACTAAGCTGCATACGAATGATCACTCAGTTACCGGAAACTCTCCTTCAAAGTGACAAGTTAAGACCAGGCATACAAGTCACTGTTCATACCAAAAAAACCTTCTACTCCAATACTTCTTTTTCCATTACAACGAATCCTTTGGCAAAAACCACAATCAAAGTCAGAAATCATGTACATTATCTCCCTATACTTCCATAATCAAGTAATAATATAGTATCTCTATGATCAAATCACCAAACTGAAACCGCGAAACTCCACCCATCTATACAGAAAAAAGAATCCCATTATCTATATGTATTTTATTCAATTTCAACATATCTAATCACAAACACGAAAGGAATTATCATTCGCATGCTGGACTAGAAGAAACGGAGACCATCCAACAAGAACAAACGCAACTTCCCCTAATAATACATCATTTCCTGCACAGTCACAGATCCAGAACACAATTTCCCTAAGAACCCATCATTTAAAACAATCCCATATCATCCAAATTACAATCAACATGTTGAAACTAGAGCAAAGCAGATCAATTACAGAACAAATTCCAAGCGGGCATGCTTAAAACTGAGATGGGTACCGATCAAAATCCAAAAAAAATGGAAAAGGCAAACAGTACTGGAGATAAAAATTTGAAATTTTAGAGTACCTATGTGTTGCAGCTGGGTTTGGGGAGCTGGGAAGCTGTCATTTCTGTGAGGGGAGGGAAGGAGGAAGAGAAAATTGGGGGAATTGGGGAAAATTGACGGATTTGGATTTTGGAGAGATGAAAAGGGAGCGTGGCTTACGGCTACAGGTTCAATCTCGGGCGTCGGAGAGCGACATTGCCGAGAATTAAGCGGCATCGACCCACGGTATTGCCTTTTAACTGTATCAATAACAATATATATATTTATATATATATATATTGTTAATTGATTTTTTATTAATTTATTAATTTATTTTGATTTGAATATTTACTTTATCCTACGTGGACAACTTTTTACTATTTTTTACAAGAAGATATTAATTTCAAATACAAGGTTTATTTTTGGGATTTGGATCATATCCGAATCTAAATTATGGGAATCCTAGAATTCTCACATTCTAGCCATTCATCATATTGTGTTGTTAAAAATTATTTGAATTTTTTATTTAAAATTAAATTAAAATAGTATCTAACAAAAATTAGCAGCACGATGTATAATGAATGATTAAGATGTGCGGATCTGTAGAATCCCCACAAAGAGGATTCGGAGAAGATCCTCATCCTATTTTTTGTATTCACATAAAGCACAGTTCGGAGGGTTACATATAAAAGTTCACAAATATTTCCTAAACATATAATAACTTTAAAAATTTAAAATTTAAAAATTTTAAAAAAAAATAGAAAAAAGCATTCCTCTCGATATAAATCATCATGTTATCACTTAATCATTGATTTCCTATTCGGGTAGACAACAGATTTTTCATAATATTCATAGCGAGAAAGGCTCTCTCCACTGAAATAGTAGCAACCAGTAGAACCAAAGTCAATGTAATTAGGAAATACACATGTATGAAGGTGGGTAATATTTAAAAGAAAATCAAAAGAAGAGTAACTCTTCTTTGAGGCATTTTATCACATAGTTGGAAGACATATATGAAGGTCAACTCCAACCTTCAAAAGGGTAGCACCCAAATTATCTATAGAGATTCGCCGGTGTTTTGAAGAGTAAGCTAATCTCTTTGCCCCTTAGTGTGTCTACCTCTGCATAAAGCGTCTTGAAGTTACAGTTTGTTTCACACTTTCTTTTTAATCGTTGAATTTATTAAAATAAAACCACTACATTTACAGTTTACCTGCTACTAATTACTCTCTTATTGATGTACATAACTTGTAGTAGTGAATTTGATCAATAGACATGAGAGTGAAGCATGAACTAAAACTTGTTATCCTTATCAAGAGAGGTTTTTGAATGTTAATTTGTAAATGCAAGATGTTAGTCTCTATTAGTGCGCCTGCATGCATGGCAACATGGCAAATAAAAAGAAATAACAAACCAACATATGGGTGGGGAGGCTGTATCTGTGTCTGTGTGTTTGGTTTTATGTGTTTAGCTAGCTAGGTTGTCAATGTCAACTGTGGCTTTTTAGTGGCTCCACCAATGTCAACACTCCAACACCGACTTTTTTTTTCTTTCTCAAAGTTTGCTAAACTGTGAGAATATTTGTGTAGACTTTGACTGTTGGCTAGTTAGTTGTTGCTATGTGATTAGCACATATGGAGTCTTATCTTAAAAAGTCTAAGTGCAATAAATATGTTCTCACTTTCTTTTCAATTATAGCTAAATTATTGTGTACTTCTTTGATGTGGGATCTTGCATTTCAATGATTTCATTTCTTCAACTTGCGCGTTTATTTGGACTCGTTAAGTTTTATTAGATTGAACTGGATTACATATTAGTGTAGGCGTGTATCTGTTACATGCAAGATGTAGCCCAAACCATGTCACGTTTTTCTTTCATGCCAACAATGCAAGCTCAGGCCGCTTTTGCCCCTTATTGCCTTACCTTGACCTTGTTAGAAGACTTTCTCAATCAACTTGACCCATGACAAATTGTAAAGAGAAGTTATTTTCATAAACGTATTTGCTCCCTTTTATACACTTATGTTTATTTTTGGCTTTTAGATTGAACAAATAAAAAGAGTTAAATGCACAAATAAACAAGGGTGTGCCGTAAAAAAAAAAATGAGTGTGCCGATATTGTTTCCCTAATTATAATCAAGAAAAACTAATTTATTAATTTTGGAACATTATGAGTGGTGACTGGTCAAGTACTGACACCAACAATTATCTATCGAACAGGAAGAAAACCCAAATATTTTTATGGTTAAAACTCCTACCTCAACAGAATTTGATGGTGTTTAGCTCCCACGGTGTTCGTCTACCTCCTCAGCAATCACCTTGTGCTCCTCTTTCTTATCTATAGCTAAGAAAAACCATTAATTTCTACTTGTACAAAATACTACACAAGCCAAGCCTTTGTCCAAAGTTAATCGGGGACTTTAATCAAGCACTTGATGCTCAACTTTAGAGCTTTAACATGCAATAAGATACCTTCACTTTTCCTACTTCCGCCAATTCTAATTCAAGGATTCTCAAACCAAATGGCAATCAGATTTTTAAAGGGTAAAAAGGAAATAATAGCAGGACCAAAAACCCAAATAACAAAATCTAGTTAATATAGCAGAAACCAAAGCTTTTACATCCATTGCATGTTGATATATTCAACTATATAAGCAAAAACTCATCGTTACTTCATTCAAATTAAAGAACTAGACACCTTTAGTTGGAGGGAAAATGAAGGAATTCGACCCGTCCTAATCGTCATAAGCAAAGCAATCGGACTTTGAATTCCTCTTCCTTAGGTACCATTTGGTACGTGGGACGGGAAGGGACGGAACGGGATGAGCCGTTCCGTCCCACGTTTGGTGCTCCTAAAAACTGTGGAACGGGTTGTCCTATGGGATGAAATTTGGCTGATTTTTCCTTCCACCTCTTCCCCCTGGAACGACCCGTTCCACATCCGTGGAACACAAATTTATAACATTTTATGACAAAATTTCTCCTTATCTTTTTCAATATTTACATCATCCATTCCGTCATGTTCCGTTCCGTCCTGTTCCGTCCCGTCCCGTCTGCGTACCAAACAGTACCTAATTATTTGGCAGCATACGAGCTATAAAGAAAGAGCTCTCCCTCTCACTCTCGACTGGAGGAGAAAGCAACACGAGGGAGAATTTCTACAACACACCCTTCCTTTGGTCTCAAAAGTAGGTAAAGACCAACTGATCAAAATACTAAATTAAGGCAAATTAATTTTACCATGTCCACAAGTATATTAAGGATCTTCTACAGAAAAATAAGATGGCTGTCTAACTTATAATAGACTTCTCAAGGATGATGAGCAATCTTTTAATCATCCTGAACTATATACAAGTGCAGTTGGTGTATTTCAATACCTTGTATTCACAAGACCTAATATTGTTTTCTCTGTGCGTCAAGTTGTCAGTTCATGCATGAACCAATGGTTTCATAGTTTCTTGATGTGAAGAGAATATTCAGATAACTCAAAGGTATTATATCTCATGGTATCAAATATAGCGGGTGTGATTTGTGTCTTAAAGCATTCAGTGATGTAGATTGGGCTGGTGACCCAAATGATAGAAGATCAACCACTAGGTTAATAGTGTTTTTGGGCAATAATCCAACTTCATGATTGGATTGGGTTCAACAATTACCAGTTCCTTATAGATTAACCCGCCTAATCCTTATGTTTTGTTACGTGACAATCTATTAGCTATAGCTTTGTCATTTAATCTTGTACAACATTAGAGGACTAAACACACTGAAATTATGTGCACTTTGTCAAAGAAAAAGTTGCTAGCAAAAAGCTTCTGGTTTAATTTGTGTCTTTTGGTGAACAGTTTGCAGACATTGTCACCAAAGGTCTAAGTGCCCCTGTTTTCAATACTCACAATTACAATCTCATGCTTGGATAATTCAACCATAAACAGTTAGGGGGCATTTGTTTGCCCTCACTAAGTGGGACTGGACTGAACTGGACTAGCTGTTAGTCCAATACCGTGTTTGTTTCCTGCTGGGACTAACATTAAAGAGACTAAAGGGGGCTAATATGGACAAAATCCTTCACTAAGAGGTCTTAGCGAGACCCTCCAATAACCATGGGACTAGCTAAGACTATCATCTCTCTCTTGTCCTCGTCATGCTCAACGACCACTCTTGACACTCCTCGTCATCTCCGGTCACCTAAATTAATAATTTATAGATTAAATAATATAATATTAGAATTTGTTATTATCCAGCTTTTTAGTCCAACACTGCACCAAACGCTTCACTAAGTTAGTCCAGCTTAGTCTAGTCTAAGCCAGTCCTGCTTAGTCCTTGAAGCTAGTCCAGTCCGAGATAATCCGGCGCAACAAACGCACCCTTAAGGCATTCTTTAAGCATCTTCCCTGTAGAAAAATTAACTCCGGTCCAAAACTAGGGTCGTCATACTTTTTCTCCATAGGTAGATGTTTCGGTTGTCCATGTTGGAACATAAGTTTTATTTTATATTATTGTTATTTTATTTATTTATTTATTTATGGGTCAAGGATATTAGAATTTTTTGCCAGTAAAGTATTAGGGTACGTTTGTTGCATCAGATTATCTCGGACTGGATTAGCTTCAGGGACTAAGTTGAATTGGCTTGGCATGGACTAAGCAGTACTAGAATTGTGAAACGTTTGGTGCAGTACCAGACTAGCTAGGACTAAATTTTTATTTTTAATTACTAGTTATGAAAACTTGTAATTGAACTCATGAATTTCCAAGTTAACAATCATACTTATTTTAGAAAATCCACATCACACTTATTTCAGAGAACCCAAATCCTAAAAATAATCAACATTTTACTATTATTAATATTACACCGGACTAATATTTTACTGTTATTAATATTATACCATTTTTTTTTACTCTCTCTCTTCTGTTTCTCACTTTGGTTCTTGCTTTCTGTTCTTCGTACCCCAGAATTCCTCCCAGTTCAAACCCAGAAAAAATCAAACCCGTATTTTCTCTTCTTTTCCTTTGCTTTCTCTTCTAATCTAACCCATAATCTTTCCTTCTTTTCATTTGTTTTATTTCCTCTTCAAATCCAACCCAGAAAAAACCCAACCTCAATTCGGAAAACCCAATCCTCTTTCATGGAATTTCCATTTGCAAAACAAACCTCGTCTGTTCGTTAATTTCACCGACCCCAGATGAAAAAACCCTTCTTCATCGAACTCTCTCTCTCCCTTCCCTCTTCCTCAATTACAACAATCCAGTCCAAAAAACCCAGAACCCTCTGTTTCAGAAAACCCAGAGACGATGCAGTCGGAGATGACGAGGAGTTGGAGATGGAGGATGCGAGGAAGATGGTCTTAGCAGTCTCATGGTATTTGGTGGGTCTCGCTAAGCCCCTTTAGCGAACCCCTTAGTCGAGGCGAGTGAACCTTAATCCTAGTCCAGTGAGAGCTAATGAAGTCAAACAAACACAGCCTTAGGGTCTTAGATGTGTACATAGTAATGTGCATTAGAGAAAAATTGACGATTTATTGTTTGGTAAATATGTAATTAGGGTTTAGGCTAATGAATAGGCCACCGGGTGCTTATATGGGGCCATCACCTCAATAGATTAGTTCAATCCAGTTTACTCTTGGGCCCAAATCTAAACGAGGTAGGCTTAGCCCAATTACTAAACCCAAAAATCTTGTCCAAGCCCAACTCAGACATATTGCAATTCGACAGAGCAACCATATAGTCAAATGAGGGTAAGTCCCGGTCTGCAAGTTACCAAACAAGGTAAGACTTAAGGGTAACTTTTCAGTTTAAACTACTGTAACTCGGTAATTACAAGTAATTAGCAAGCGAAAAAGGAGCGTAAAAATAGCTTTAATCCAATGTTTGTCGGAAATTAAACAGTAAACAAACAGCGCGGCAGTGAGAAAATTACAGATCCCCCGAACGGTTGTGCGCACGTGTCTCCTACTCAATCAATTACACAGCGATTACAAGCACTTCCTTCTCCCACCCACCACTTTTTCAGGAACGACACCACCGCAAGATCCTCGCTTTCGAATCTTTCCACAATTTTCTCGCCATCCAAACGCGCCCTACGCCACTCTCTGCGCTCACTTTTCCCCTAAGCTTCCTCGGATCTTGATCATCGCCACGAGCCTCCCCGTCAGGAATCGGTGCCGGTTATGGAGGAGCCGCCGGAGAAGCGCCGGGACTCTTCTGCGAGTTCGGGAGAAGTTCCGGTGAGAATCGAGGATGCAACTGGTGGCGCTAGTAGCGAAAATACCGTAGAATTGGAGAAATCGGTGGACATAACTCACGGTGGCAGTAGCTCTACAGGTTTGTCGGCTTTACTCGGAATTTGGATTCTGTTTGGTTGATGAGAAAATACAAGATCATTAATTAAATTTTATGTGCTTTTTCTTGGTAATTAGTTAGTTAAATTGCGTTTCTTCTCAGTACTGTATTACTCGGGAAATTCAAATTTTATGTGTTTTCTTAATCATAAAGAAGAAATGCTCTAATTTAGGTAATGGAGATTTTGGCGTCCAATTTACAATCACAGTAAGTAAGATTTTACGGTGATGAATTCGTATTTTACGCAATTCAGGAATATCTGGCGGCAGCTTGTCTAAAGGGAACACATTGCCGCCGGCGGAGGTATCATCAAACTCTGAGAGACGAGAATCAAATTCGGTTGCGGTTAAGTTGGAAAGATCAAAAACTGACACCACCAGACATCAGAACAAGTTGTCCAAAGATGCGGCGAAGATTTTCAACGACAAGATTCCGGTGCAGCAGAAGGTGTGATTTATCAGAGATGATATCTGTTTTGTTCCTTGTATCATTTGAGTTTTGTAGCCTTAAGATTTTCGAATGTTACGTGTATCACTGATGGTCTCAATATTTGATGTGTAAAATGTTGACCAAAAAAAAAAGATGATGCAACGTAATAGATTGAGATAAGATCACGTTGGCCAATCCGCATCTCTTATTCAAATCTTTGACTAATCCTAGATATAATAAACAGTAAAAGGCTATCCGAGTTTTGTTTTATAACTCAAAAGATTCAATTGTGCAGCTTAAGTTATTAAATAGAATAGCTACGGTGAAAGATGATGGAACCGTAGAATTTGAAGTTCCAGCCGATGTTGAACCTCAATATCTGGGAGATAGGAGCTGTACTGCTTTTACTGAGGTTGCCGATGATGAAAATCTTGATACAGAAGATCTTGGATACATACCACCAATGCAAATAGTAATGCTTATTGTTGGAACTCGTGGAGATGTGCAGCCATTCATTGCAATTGGCAAACGTTTACAGGTTCTCACTTTTCACATATTCAAGACTTAAATAATTGTTTTCCATTGTTGAAATTAATTGTCGAAAACAGTAACCATTTTGATAACATGGTTAAATGGAATAAAGTCTTATGATTTTGTATTAAAGATTTGATTGGTGTTTTAGAGTTTATGGATATTCAAGATGGTCAAAAGCATATGTTCAAGTTTGTTTATGAAACTATTTTTGTTGCAGGACTATGGTCATCGTGTAAGACTAGCTACTCATTCAAATTTTAAAGAGTTTGTCTTGACTGCTGGTTTGGAGTTTTACCCCTTAGGCGGTGATCCAAAAGTCCTTGCTGGTTGTATGTACCAAAGTGCCCTATATGCTGATTTGTTTGGTTGCCTTTAGTGGTCATTTTAAAATATTTGTCAAAGTTTAATATGGTTCCACCATTAATTTCTGTATAACCAGTTTACTTATATGTCTTTTGAGCAGATATGGTTAAAAATAAAGGTTTCCTGCCATCAGGGCCTTCTGATATTCCTATTCAACGTAATCAGTTGAAGGCAATTATAAACTCCTTACTTCCTGCTTGCAAAGAGGCTGATATGGATTCTGGTATTCCCTTTAAAGCGGATGCAATAATAGCAAATCCCCCAGCATATGGTTAGCTTTCGACACTTAATGATTTTGAGTAAAAAAGTTAAATATTCTATTTTTTTAATGGTCAAATAAGTTGGATTTTTTTTTTGTGGCAACTAATTCCCTCTGTGTTTGGGATATAGAGGGTAGGAAATTTGGTAACTTTTCCAATTTTTATAACTCTCTATTAAAACAATGTTCCTTTTCCCCCCTTTAAAGAGTTTGTGTGGTCTGAAGTAGTTAAACTTTGTCTTCTGCTATAAGATACATCTGCTTGTTATTGTCATATTTCACAAAAAGTATTTCCTCTTACAATTGCATTGCTTTGTTTACTACTAACCACACAAATACTTCTTTAGGGCATACTCATGTGGCAGAGGCGCTAAAAATTCCTATTCATGTGTTTTTCACGATGCCATGGACGTAAGTCTTGTTTGGGTAATGGAATCTTACTGAGTTGTATACTGCTTTAATTGTTTTGGAGTTTGGGTTTCTGCATTTTCTCAATATTTTGTCATGATTGTCAATGTTTAAGTATGCATTGTGTATGTTTTACCTTTTCCTACCAGGCCAACTAGTGAATTTCCACATCCTTTGTCCCGTGTCAAGCAAACAACTGGATATAGGGTGAGTCATCTGATTTTTAACCCTTATATATATATATATGTATATATATATGGAATCCCTTCCCAAGAGGGATCCCCATTTTTTAAAAAAAATGGGGATACCCTCTTAACCGTTAGATTTGCTTTAATGAAATTCTGTGGTTGAGACCCCATTTTTTTTTAAAAATGGGGATCCCTCTTAGGAAGGGGCCTGATATATATATTTATTTATTTAGTTATTATTATTTTTTTCCACTCCTGATTTATAATTAATTCTAACTTTCTGTCCTACTTAAATTTTCAGCTATCATACCAAATTGTTGACTCCTTAATCTGGCTTGGTATACGGGACATGATTAATGATCTTCGCAAGAAACAATTGAAACTAAGACCTGTCACATATTTAAGTGGTTCGCAAGGCTCTGATTCTGATGTGCCATATGGATATATATGGAGCCCCCATCTTGTTCCTAAACCAAAAGGTACTTTAGTTATATTTTAATTGCATGTTTTAGTTCTTCCATGTATAATTATTTGGAGTCCCTCAGGTAAAAAAGGTAGGATTGTTTTGTGAAACTTGTTGAGTTCAAGAGAAATGCGGCTGTAGGTTGAGTGGCAATAACGTAGATAGTGATGCCTAGGATAGTATATCGGACTCCATTTACAGGCATATCTCTGCATGTTTTATTATTGAACATTCTTGCTTGAGAAGGCTTGAATCTTAGCAAAGTACGCCAATGTATGTCAGTCTTTACTGAATAATACTTGGTTTGCAGATTGGGGACCTAAGGTTGATGTGGTGGGGTTTTGCTTCCTTGACCTTGCATCAAATTATGAACCTCCAGAATTACTTGTGAAGTGGCTTGAAGCTGGTGACAAGCCTATATATATTGGCTTTGGTAGCTTGGTGAGTTTTGTTTTAATATATACATATTTCTATCTCTGCAAGATTTCCTATATAGTAAAGCATACTTGAGCAGCCTTGGGACTTGTTTGAGTTTTGTCCAAAGTTGAGGTTGGCCTCCATAATTATCCATCAATTGATAGAATAGTTGACTTGCTCAGGACACCGTTTATTCACTTTAAAACCTAGATCTTGTATATGGAGAATGCAATGTCGTTTTCAATCAGTTTGAGTTTATTGTTATGTTGTATAATCATGTAGTGATCCTTGGAACTTAGTACATAATTGAGACTGCTATTTGTTTTTAGTCTACTGCAGCTAAAAGAATGGATCTTATTAGTCAGACAACCAAAGTTATTTACCATCTCAAGGATAAACAAAAACTAGTGTTCTTCGGAGATATCCTTTGACTGCTTAAACACAGAGTCACATACACGCTTACAATTTGCACATGCATGCATGTGTGCATACACACATGCTGACACACAAACACACGTATGTAATTATGCACATACCTACATTCATGCATACATATGTAGCTTTTGTGACCAGAATCTACTTCCATGTGTCAGCCTGTTCAAGATCCCCAAAAAATGACCCATATAATCGTGGAAGCATTGGAAAAGACGGGGCAGCGGGGCATCATTAACAAAGGATGGGGTGGCCTAGGGGAGTGTAAGTTCTTAATTCCCACAAGCTTAGTACGATTTCATTGTTGTTTGGAGCTTTCCGTTATTCTCCTTTTTCCCTGTCTAGCTGACCTTTTGGAATGCACTGATGTATTTCACTTGATTTTGTCTCCTCAGTGGCTGAACCAAGGGACTTCATATACCTATTGGACAACTGCCCTCATGACTGGCTGTTTTTACAATGCAAGGCTGTGGTGAGACTTAACACCTTAGTTTGTGGTTTTCTTTCTGTCGTTTTATTGAGAAGAAAAGGGGGAAACAGGAAAAAGGAACCACACCATTTGGTTGGGTCTATTTTTGTGGTTGGATAAATGGGAATCAGATGGCAATTTTCTTAGGAAAAATTGGATGGCAATTATTTTAGTTGGATAAAGAAGAAACACCACCTTTGAGCTGGGTCCTTTATCTCTGCTATGCTTTTGTGACCTATAAGAGAATATTTTCCGATGGGCAAGTGGATGCCATTAGGATGGTTGCTTGTTACTTGTAAAATTTCATTCAACGATATCTTAATATTTCCAGTCTTCAAGTGTTTGTTTCTCCACATGCTTTAGAGTAGTTTTAGATTTTAAACGGTTCTTATGGTTTTCTGCCTTTCCTTCAGGTGCATCACGGGGGTGCTGGAACAACAGCTGCTGGTCTAAAAGCTGCAGTAATTGTTTGATAACCTATCTTATGGTTGAATACTTTCAGTCCGTGTGATTTAGCCCTTGCCTAAATGTACATTGTTTTTGTTTTTAGTGTCCAACGTACATTGTTTTTCTTTTTTAGTGTCCAACGACGATTGTTCCTTTCTTTGGAGACCAACCTTTCTGGGGAGAGCGAGTACATGCCAGAGGAGTGGGCCCTGCACCCATTGCAGTTGATGAATTCTCACTTCCCAAGTTGGTTGATGCAATAAATTTCATGCTTGATCCCAGGGTAATCTTTTTTTTTTTTTTTTTTTCGAAAAAATTGAACTGACCATATACATTCGAAA
>JADOBS010303413.1:0-18776 GCA_015708375.1 Cydonia oblonga
GGGTGGGGGGCACTAACTGGGTTTAGGGTTTTCTTTTTTTTCTTTCTTCTTTCTCCCTATTCTTCTTCTTTTTGTTGTTGTTGCAGGTATGTGGGTCGCTTGGGGATTTTAAGGCAGAAAGTGGGAGCTGGAAGCTCGTCAGCTATGGTACACCCTAATACTTCTGCAATTTACGATTTTAGTTATGTAAAATAATTGATTAATTTATTTTTTATGTGAGTTATTGCCTAATATTTGTGATGATTCAGATTTTGGGGCAGAGGATCCGCCCCGCTGCCTCGGCATTGAGGGGTTTCGCATCTTCTGCGAAAGAGGTAATGTTGGTTCTGGATTTCCACTTGTTCGTATTGTTCGTATGCTTGAAAAACCTGTATTATTACTCCCAGATTTTGGGGGGAGGTCGTTGGGGGGTGGGTGAGGGATAATGGGAAGGGATTTTGTAAATGGGAGTTGCAGAGATGAGAGGGGGAAGAAATGGGATCTGGGTTCGGGTTTTTCTGTTTTTTTTTAATTGGGTTAATATTATAATATTTTTAGTGTATAAAAAAATTTTTTTTTTACCACGTGGCAGCCACATCAGCACAAATGTGGCAACCACATCATCATTTAACAGATTAATGGACGGAAAATCTAACGGAGGTATTATTTTGAAATAAAATGGTACATGATGTATGAAAGTGAAATGTTTTAAAGACGTTGTATGGGGTTGTAATAGACCTCAAACTTGAGGGGCTACTATGTAATTTACCCCAAAAAAAACCCAAAACCCCCTTACCTCAACCCCCAACCCACTTTTCTCCATCTCCTCCCACTTCACCTCCAATTCCTTCTCCCTCCAAACCCCAATAAATTTCTGCACTTCTTCCAGAACCCACAAATCAAAATGAGCTCTCAATTAGAAGGAAAAAAAAAAAAAACCCCAAAATTTCATGGATTTCGAAATTTTATTTCCCAAAATTCAAAACCATCATCTTTTCCGCGTCAACCTACCTGAGGATGAAGAGGCTTATGAGAACGAGGAGGGCGGTGAAGAGAGTGGGCAGCTCCAACTCCAAGATCCAGTAGTGGTGTTGATGAAATTTAAGGCTACAGCAGGACCCCAACCCACTTCCTACAAATTGGTTTCCAACCACCACCAAAACCCTAAATCCCCAAATTAGCCAGAGGTCATTTTTAAATTTGTTTGAAGTTTGAATGGTTGGTTATGATGGAAAAAGAATGAGGAGATTGAGGCGGTTGCCCCTAAACCCCAACCACCACCAACACCGGTTGCGGCAGCCAGCCGCTGAGATATGTGGTCCTCGATTTCAGCGGGTTCCGGCGGCTTCACGTCCACTACATCTGGCGTCTCAGCAAGGTGAAGGGGTAAGTGATGGGTGATGGGGGAGAAAAGGGTGGGCTCGGGTAGGGGTGGGTGATGGGGATGAGCTCGGGTAGGGAAGAAGAAGGGGATTTTTGGTTTTTTTTTTCACAAGATTCAGGTTAAAAAAAATAAAATAAATGCCACGTGGCACACAGGTGGCAAACACGTCAGCACTTAACGGATCAATGGATGGAAAATGTAATGGAGGTATTATTTTGAAATAAAATAGTACGTGGGGTATGAAAGTGAAATGCTTTAAAGATGTTGTATGGAGTTATAATAGATCTCAAACCTGAGGGGTTACTATGTAATTTACCCTATTTTTATTATGCACAAAAAATAGAGCTTACAACAAAATACAGAGCTTGTAATTCAAGTAATGTATTCACCTGCACTCAAAATTTTGTGTTTAATAATATTTTTTTTTTTCGACACCTAAAATAGTTTTTATTTTTTTAAGAAAAACAGTGTAAGCTACTCTAAAAATGTACAATCAACAAAAAGAACGTCGTGATTAAAATTAGAAGGTTTTTCAAATCATAACGTTTCAATTGTAATAAACAAGTTAAACTAGCTAATACGATGGGCGACCACATTAGCTTAACGAATAACATTTGAAAAAAAAATTGTGTAAAAGATCCCTAGAATCTTCCTAAAGCAATAATTTGAATGTCGGTAAATATTATAGCAGGTTCCAACTTCCTATTGCTTCATATGATTCATCATTTGGTAGCTAATTAGTAATTAATTAATAAACTAACTAGTAATCTTAGACTTATTATTTTTTATAACCCCACGTTCATCATCAGCACATAGCTGTTGTACAGCCTGTGATTTATCAAACGGTGCAGCCGCCGGAGGCAGGGGCACCGCGTTTTTTCAACTAGTGTGACTCAAAATTCTTGATCTTTTTCTTTCTTTTTATTTTTTTGGTCAACTTTGTTACTTAAATATCCAAACCCAATATTTGGTAATTTCCTTTTGTTTTTAAAATAGATTTCAAATAATTAAATTCTATACTCAGGGGCATATACTAAACTTGTTATGCGCGTCTTTCAATGTGATTTAATTCTTTTATTTTCATCATGAGCTATTTTTATGTTATGTAATCGAATTTGAAACCTCATATGCATAAGTGAATACTCTTAATCAACTGAACTATAAATTCTAAGCTATTTTTTTTATGCATAGATAAATATTCTTAATCAATTAAACTATAAACTCCCAGCTATTTTTAGGTTTCGAAAAGTGGTTAAAGATCCACTTTGTAGGGATTGATGGAGTTGATTAGAATCTCTATATGTCTTCAGGGCCCCATTTATCCCACACCAACAAAGTCTTATTCAACAGCTCCAACATTGAGGAGCAAAAAGTGATGAGATACTCTTAGCACCTCCAACAAGATCACACAAGGCCATCATGACGAGAGAAAAAAAATCTTAATAACAATTAGGGTAAAACGTCAAAGAGCGACTCTAAGCCAACGAGACTTCTCGTTTTGCGAACGTGTATAGTACGCAATCTTACCCTTGTTTTGCAAAGAGACTGTTTCCATAACTTGAACTCGTGACCTTTCGATCACAAAGAATGAACAATTTTTTTTTGATGGAATTTTACACTGAAGGGAGGGAAATTGTGGTGGTAGAGAAGCTAAAAGGATCATCCTCGCAAAGAGCAAGAGCCCTCTCTAAATTGGCAACAATGTCAGTCATGCTAGGCCTTCCCTTCCCCTCCAAGTTCACACAACGCATAGCAGTATAAGCCACCAGCTCAACTGCTTCGCCTTCATTCGGGTCCGGCTGCCCCACCCTTTTATCCAACATGCTTTGCAGCTCACCTGCCATTATTCGCGGCCCTGCGTATTCCACAACCGTCATTGGACCTCCGTCTTCACTACTTCTAAACAGAGCCTTCTTCCCTGTCAAAAGCTCCAATAGAACCACTCCAAATCCGTAGACATCACTCCTTGCTGTCAAAACGTTTGACACAAAGTACTCGGGATCAATGTACCCAATTGTTCCAACCGCTTTGGACGACATGATCTCTTGGTCTGATTCCGGCCCCAATAATGACAGTCCAAAATCCGATACCTTTGCATTCCAATTTGCATCCAAAAGAATGTTTGAGGACTTGATGTCCCTGTGAATTATTGTTGGCACTGCATAATTGTGAAGATACTCGACTCCCCTGGCTGCACCAAGCGCGATTTTTATCCTCATTTTCCAAGAATTCACATTGCTGCTATTTTTCTCCACATTTTCCTTGCTATGCAAGTGATCATGAAGTGAACCGTTGCTCATGTACTCGTAAACCAAAAGCCTCTCGTCGTTAGCTTCACAGGATCCCACTAGCTTCACCAAGTGTTTGTGGTGAAGCCGGGACAGCAATGCTAATTCGGAGTCAAATGCGCTCTCTTTCTCCTGAAATTTCTTGTTCCTGGTATTTGTATGTCCCCTCTTGATGGCCACTTCACGACCATCCGCAAGCTTGCCTTTATAGACAATGCCAAAGCTCCCTGCACCGATCTTGTTTTCGGTGGAGAAATGTTTGGTGGCAGTGGAAAGCTCTACCAGGTGAAATGACTCAATCTTGTCACCATACTTCGGCGATGAACCACTTAAACTGCCCTTCATGGAACTTGATGCTAATGAAGTAGGAACATTGGCGACTCTAGCAGCAGAACAACCCACATTTGGATCAGGAAAACTTTCGGTTCGTACAGAGTCATGGCAGTTTAACCAAGAACCACACAGTCCAGTCCGTAGGCAAAAGACAATAGTGCAGAGTCCTGCAAATGTCCCAACTGATCCAACTATTGCAAAAACCAACAGAAGCCTATTGTTTGTTTTGAATAACGAAAAACCCCGCTCTGAAGCTTGTGTAGGTTGATTTATTGGAGGCAATGGAAGTGCTAATGGAAGTTCAGGACGGCATGATCTGCATATTTCCCCCGAACCACCACAAAGAGTCTCCGAATTCGGGTACACACAGCTAGTACATGGACCCTGCACACATGGACCAGGAATAATCATTCCCAGTGGAAGATTATCATGAGAACTAGACCACCCTGGTCCCCAACAAATCACTGATAAATTACTCGTTGTCACGCCGCACACGAAATCCAAACCTGCAGAAATTAACTCAAATGAAACATTTGTAATTACAACACTGTCATATTCAAATCTGTTTCTTCCTCCCCAGCATACAACAAATCCATTTTTTGGCCGAATGGCACAAGTAAAAGTTGCCCCCAACGCAAGGCCTGAAAACTGGAAAGTCGAAGTACTTGAAGGTACATTCAATTGCCCGAAATCGTTGTTTCCTCTGCAGACCAATGTTCCATTCATACTCAAGCCACAAGCATGAGATCCTCCTGCAACAAGGCTTGACATGTTCACATTCTCAAATCCTGTTTGAATCTCAGCTCCAACACCACTCTTGCCCCAACACAGAACTCTCCCATCATTCGTCAAAATCCCACACGAAAACCCGCTTCCGGATGTGATTGTTTGAAACCTCAATGCTTCCCCAGGTGAGGAAAACAAAACCCCACTTGCAGTATCTCTTCCTCTCCAGCACCTGACAATTCTAGAGTTGACTTCCCTAGCGCAAACTTGCTCATCACCCACAGCCGGATCAGTCAAAGCTACACTTCCACTGTGATATATTAGTTTCGGCCGAAACCTATTTGAGCTAGACAAGCTGGTCTCCCAGCAGAGAAGGGCAAACCCTCCAGACCTGAGGCCACAGAAGAAGCTCTTCCCTCCAGAAATGGATTCAAAAGAAATATTGGGTTGGACTGAAATGGCAATCTGACTGTTTTGAAAGCACTGTATGCTGTGTGTGGGGTTCTCAGCCACAATGCCACAAACCGTCGGATTGCCATATGTGATGGCTGTGGTGGAGGCTAAGCCAAGGGCGTTGGCCAACCACCAATCATGTGGTGTGATGAGAGAAGATATGAAGGTTGTGATCAAGGTTGCGGCGATGAGAGAGAAGGGTTCGTGTGGAAGTGTCATTTATGAAGATTTGGGTGATGGGTAAGTGGGGGTCTCTGGTTTTTCTTCTTCATTGGGAGGGAGAGGGGCTGAGGAAGAAGGTGACAGAATATAACAGGCAAGAGGGTGGAGCGTGTGGTCCCTTTAACATTCGTAGTGTTGTTGCCAACAAAAAGAAGAGGAACATGCAAGTTGCAACGCTGCTTGGCTCTCTTTTTTCCCAAATAGAATATGTGAATAATTCATCAGAAAATTTAGGCATGAAAGCAACCCTTAAACCTCTGCTATTATATTTTTGAACTTTAAGGACTTTTTTTCCTCTGATCCTTAAATATAAAGATCGCCAGGTAAGGCTCTAAAACAAGGTTTCTTTGTTTATTTAATTTTTGTTTTAAGTTAAATCAAGAGGATTATGGAAAGATGATTTTAATCTTTTTTACAAGAGCGATATTATGTTCTAATATCCTAATTTATAAACAAAATTTAAAATGATGTATAAGCGAGTAGACACATTGCCTTGACCAAGTAAACTAACCCACGTATGCAGAAAATGATTCTTTTTTTCTAAATTGAATCATAATTTGTTAGATAAGCCAAACTTCTTTATGGATGATTAGACAAACTAACAACTAAGAGCATCATGGAGGTAGCAACTAGGTCGGAAAGTTAGATTTTTTATTCCACGTAAGAACAACAGTAAACACGTCTTCAGCAGAGGTTGCAACTTGGCAACAATCAAAATAAAATTTCAATCCAAACTCAAATGCGGATTGACGTTTTTTTATCCAATTAGCAAATTTAAGAAGTAGCAACTGATTTTTTATAATTATAAGGTCATTTGCTACTTTTGCAAATTGCGTCCCACAACATATTTTATCCACAAGTAGCTTTGCTAATTCAAATGCTCATTATCTAATGTTACCCACAAGAAATACCCGCTGTATGGGACATAATTTACACCATATTTATTTATTTATTGGATATATAGGGATGGATTAGGATCTGTAGCACTATTTTTTTTAGAATTTTAACGAAAAACTTATGGTACTGTTCATTTTAACGAAAACCACATTTTTACACTAAAAAGTCAATTTTGGTACTATTCACTTTACCCTTTTACACTAAAAAGTCAATCCTAGTACTATTTATTTTACCTTTTATTTTGTCATTTTCATTAAACCTCAGAATTTTCAAGCCCTTTTCATTATTTTTTTTTTATTTTTTTACACTAGTTTAGACACATTTTTGTGAATGTCCACTTTATAAAGTATATCAACAATCCGAACTGTCTATCTTTTAGAACATCATCCATAGATTTATCCTTGCAAAAAAAAAGACAAATCTAAAAACATTGAGACATTCATTTGTGGTGAAGCAAATGGACAATACGGTACTACAAAGAGACCTTAAACCCTTAATCCAATGATCATCTGATTTCAAATTAGGATGATTTTTGGTATACAGAATCTTTGAGGGAAGACCTAAAAGATAGACGATTCAAATAGTTGAAATATATTTTAAAGTGGAACTTACAAAAAGGTGTCAAAAGTTGTGTTAAAAAAATAATGTCGCAAATCTGCTCTTATATTTATTTATTTATTTATGATAACCATTCAGTCCTCGGGGACATCCGATAAAATTGGAATGATATAGGGTTTATTCAATATTGATATAATAAATTTATCCAATATCACACCAATTTATTCAACATAAACACAAAAAATGCCCGTTCCCACCACTCATCTCAATCTTTGTTTAATTTTGAACTAAGAACAGAACTGACCTCAGAAAAATGTAGTTCCTTTGGCACACTTTATCCTTCGGAAAACAAAATATGTATATACCAAAAATACCAAAATATAATCAAAACCCAAAATCCAATAGACTTGAATTACCAAGGCGAACAAATTTGGCTGTTATTACAGTGACTGTCATCTGGAAAAAGTAAAAACTGAATAACCTACGTACCAACCAGAACGTGGATTTACCGGCCTGCCGGGATTCACCTTCACCAAGCACCCATCTGCTTCCATCACTTCCTTCTCATTTTGTATACTCTTATGGAGTAGGGACAGGTTTGCCAGTTATGCTGTCAACTGTAAATTCTAGATTGAAGAGCGTCTCACTATAACCGGCATGACCTTTTAGGGCGCCAGAGGGTCTCTTTCATCGGCATCACCCATATGGTTATCATAACTTTCGTACTCATAATCTTCATCCAGATTCTCCATAGTTTTCCCAAAAACGAATGATTTCGTCCCCATTGTCGTGAAAGGCATTAAACCAAAAGCTCGAGCTGTTTTGATTTCCCTGGCGACCTTCCTCTGAGCTTTGGCGCTAATTCCAGTCTACATTATGAGTGAAGAAACATAAACCATCAAATTTTAGCACACGTTTAATCAAGTTGAAGTCACTCGACATGCAATCATATTTACCTTGCTTCTTTTGATTAGAATTCCAGCCTCTGTTAAGAAATTCGCAAGGAATCTCACATTCTGCACAGAATAATACATTTAGCGAGAACACATCTGAAGCATCAGAGATCAATAGGATAGACAACCTAAATCAACATTAAAACTGCCTAACTCAGAGCTTCATTAATATATGCAAGCACACCTGTAAAACCGGTGAAACAAGATTTCAGATTACAGATTTCAGTGGAAGCCCAGGACCAAAGAAATGAAGAGCTAAAACATACATTTGAACAATGTCTGGTAGCAGGGGGGAGAGTAAAAATGACATCAAGGCAACTGCAAGCATTTTACATATACATTTCTATCGTGCATATAATAGAGATAGAGTATTCTTGAATTATCTGAGAAAACATGAGACACCATGATAAATGTTACCTAGAAATCCAGCCAACAGGCCATCATGGTCCGAAATCATATTCACTAAATAATTAAACTCTGAAACCAAGTCTGAATCAAGATAGACCATCCCTTGCACGATTTAGATGGATTTACTTTGCATAATTTAGGTCTCAAATGCTAGTTATGCATAGCAGGACAAATAGGTTTAGAATCATCAACAATAGAAACAAACCTTTAGATTTGACTTAACATATACAAAGCAACGGGGATCCTCCATTTATTTATTTATTTTTGCTATGTAATTCTTTCGAATTCAATATATTTGGAACATGGACAGGTAGGCATACCCTGAAATCAGCTTTTCTAAGAACTTCCTTTGTAGTTACTTCAAACTCATACCTACGGGGAAGTTTACTTACTCCTGGCTTTGTAAGATCCAGATCCTGCACATAGCCAAATAGTGATTACATGAGAAAGGAATATTTGAGGAAAAAAAGCATAAATAGAACAAGTACCCTGCAAGAGAATAAAATGATTCAGTTGTAAATGAGGAAGGGCTGAATTGTATGCATTTTCCACTTGGGAAAAATAAGGCCTAAAATTAGGTTATAAGTTTTGTAATACCACACAATAAGGAACAAAGAAGAAAAGAGACGGAAGAAAAATCAAGGTTCGGTTGCTCCATAACATACTTTTTTCTCATAAGTCATTCCTGGCTTAAAAGTCATATCTGGTCTGAAAGAATAATCATCTTTGTCTACTTCTTCCTCATTAAACTCAAAGTAGGTGGCTGCTTTCTCTAATTGTCCATCCATTCCATCAGATAATGTGTTAAAACTCTCATCTAAGCCGTCAAGTACATGGGAACCACTTCCACTTCCAATTCCAAATCCTCCACCGAGATCTGAAACATGTCCATCATGAGCCTTCCCGAGCCTATCTAGCTTTGAGAAAAAATTACCCCCAGAAGTTTCGCTGAAGATCCGCCGCTCGAAATCATCAGAAGATTCAAAGGAATTAGAATTTTTCTTATCATCCATTCCTCCACCTGACACGGAAAAATGGTAATGTGCATAGTCCGGTTTGAAGCGTTTAAGGTTTTAAGAAGAAAAAAAAAATTCCAGATTGAATAATACTTTAAAAATAGAAGCTTCATAATAAGTGAAAACAAACCATGCCCTAAATATAACCTCCAAAGACCAGAATAAAATCTATTGCCGTACTACCTCAAGCAAAATTTCAGCACATAAATTATCACACGCACACAGAAATGGTACCAGCGTATAGAGTTACTGAAAGAGATTATGCGAAAAAAGTACCTGATGTCACTTTTGTAAACAGAGTTCTCACATGTGGCTGATGAAATCGGCGTGATACACCGTCATTGAAGGATCGCAAAGCGAACCGAACAATTTTCATTTCTGAAAAATATCAAAGTTTGTGAAGAAGTACAGGTTGGAATCTCCGGAGGATATATACACGTCAGAAGAAGCCCATTTGTGTGTAAAAATAAAGGTAACTAATAACAGGAACTAGTAATCACAGATACTACTTTATAACACAAACATGAATGTTGATATTTCTAGTGAACTAATCGAAGCCTTCCATTTCCAAAAAATACAACAAAAGAGAAGCTAATCGAAAGAGAATTCGCAACTGGAATGACATGTTGGTTGAATACTTTGGCAGAGAAGTCTTATTAACTAACTCCAACAGCTATACAATATACATAGAAAGCATGGAAACAGAGTCATCTTAAGAAAATCTTATGTTCTTGCTCACTAAAGCACCGAAAAGACTACATGAACACGTTTTGAAGATTTTTCGAAATTAAGACTACATAAACCCTAAACAAAAACTAGAAATTAAGAACTCTAATGTCGCCCAATTTTGATACCAAGATCAATGCTTTCATAAATAAATCATCGAGCAGAAAAAGAAAACTAAAAATTAAAAAATGCACGAAATGAAAACCAATTGAACACTTCGGAAATGCCCATTAAGATAAACAAGATGAAAAACGAGTTCAGATGCAAAGGGAACAAAAACAAGTTCGAATTTACAGACCCAATTCGAGAACATCAGAAATTCAATCAGTACCTGGAGCAATTGGCGATTCCGAGATGAAATGAAGACCGCAGAAGAAGAAGAAGAAGAAGAAGAAGAAGAAGAGAGGGTTCAGTCGTCTGTTTTCTAGGGCTAGCGAGAACTTGAGTACCAACTGAACCTAATTGGGCTTCAGATTTGAGTATAAATTTTGATGTTTGAATTTGGGCCTAGATAGAAAAGAGTCCATGGCCCATTTTACCAAGCAAGAAGCCCAACAGAACATTAATGATAGATTCGCTTTCACATCGACACCAAAATGAGAGAATAGATGGGAGCTCTTTATTTGGTCTCCTATTTTAAATCCAGGTATGTTACAACAACTTAAAAGAATGAGAGTTTCAAAATCGGAATGTATGAGTGAGAATCTAACATCATATCTATTAAGTATTGGACCACATGCCAGTATCAAACATGACAACTTGATTAAAATGAGTGTTGGAGTTTTAAGTGATTACGACATTCATTATGTATTTGAAGTCTTGTATTTGATTTCACCACATTCAGCGCTATTATCTTTTACAAGGCATGTTTACTTACAAGAAAATGAGTTTGTTCAACCAAAATAAAATAATATGTATGCAAGCCACGGGTATTATTCTGGTTTTGTGTTACTGACACAAAAGAATCACAAGATATGCAGGTGCTACATTAAAATTAATTATTTCATAATGAATAACTAGATGCCGGATCACAAGTGTGTTTAAGTTATACTTGAAAAACCTAGTGTTATTCATATTCATAACTTTCTCGATTCCAAATTAACAGTCTATCAAACCTATGGCTATGCATGTATTAGCGAATAAGTTTTCACTATTAAACTAACTGACAATATAGAGTGTAGTCAAAATTACTTATAAACACATGTAAGGCCCCCTCTTATCAATGTGAGATTCATTCTCAACACGTCTCCTCACGTGTGACGAATTTTCAAGCTTAACACATGGACAACACAAATCTGGTGATGTGAAGCACGTGTGGCCGCCGGGCTTCACACATGGACAATCTGCTCTAATACCATGACGAAAATTGGGGTTTCATCATAAAACTATTTGGCAACTCGAGAATTAACTCAATCTCTTATAAGCATATGTAAGATCTCTCATTTCTCCAATGCGAAATTGATAACTCTCAACAATCACAAATAGTATAAAAAATATAATTGGGTTAGGCAAGGGTAAAAGCCAAATGGTGTAAGTAGCTTTCAGCCACAAAGTAAGTGGGAGATTGAATATGTTCATCAAGAATCTATATACATAATTTGGAAATCCAACATTTATCAAACACACTACCCCAGTTTGATCTTTCATTATTTTCTTCCCCACGTCAAGTCCTTTTCACATGGAGAATGCAACAATGGTGTCACATCATGATCAAACCCTAATCTTATCGTTCAATTTTGGGATCTTTTAATGGCACACGATGCAAGACATTTTGCTTGATTTTTATGGAATTATTCACCATGTTTGCCTAATCACGGCCTCCCAACAACGACATTGCATGAAAATAACCCCAAAAGTGACATAATTAATTTGGATAATTAGAATGACAAGATAGCACTACCTAGGGTTTGATCAAGCAAACATGTTGTGAATAAAGTTATATTAGGATTGAAATCAAAATTTGTGTTTTTATATATCATTGAGATTCTTCTTATTTTGTCGTTTATTATTAGGGTCTAATTACATTATCTACTTGTAAATAAAACTTAAATTCGACTCGCACACTAATATATTTAACTCACTAACTGATTATATGATTTAGTACAAATTTCCTCCCTTTAGCCAAATATAGCTCTAAACTTAAAAGGAAAAAAAGCGATCTTTTTAACCTTTGAATTTGTTTAACTTATATGTGCGATAAGGATAAAGAATTTTGCTTTTACTTGTTCTTCATGTCTTTAAATGAGAAAATGATAGCTTAAAGCTAGCTTATCACCCACTTTTGTATTTACTTTTTTTTTTATTTTTTATCAAAAGATAAATTTTGTTAGATTAAATATTATATGAGTCATCGATGAGATTTGAACTCACGCTTTCATACAGGGCTCAACACATTTCCACTATTTTTTTTTTTTTTAATAAACGATATTATATATACTAAATGGGTGAGTTTAGTCTTACAATAGGCTAATAATAATGTAGTTCAAATTCTTCTTTGGTGATAGTACTAAGTGGCTACTTTTCACCACTACTGTATGTACCTTTTTACACTAACTCCTTTTTCTTTTTCTTTTTTCTTAAATAACTTTTACACTTACTTTATAAAGAGAATATGGATCGGTGTGGGATGGAATCAAAGTATTCTTCAGCTCTAATTTATAGATTTTTTATTTATCTATTTCTTTATCTTCATAAAAAAATATTTTTTAATACGATAGTTATATATCCAGTGAATCTTAGGATAACTCTGTTCTCGAGTCCGAAGCTTTAATTTTTTCATAGTCATGCCCTTGCTGATTTTGGCTTTACTAATGATTAAACTTCTTTAGTTCAAATCTTTTGTGACAACCCGTCCCTAATTTTAAGTTTTATAAATTTTAAATTAGTGATTTTACGAACATGCCCCTAGAGGCAAAGATTTTGACTTTCGTTGACCATTGGTTAGAGAGATGTAGGACTTATTCTTTTAATGTATCCTCGTAATACTCGTCACTACGAGAGCATAGGCGAAAGCCGTTTGCGAATCCGGGTTTTAACAGTATAGTTACAGACATTTGAAGTCGTTTTATTAAATTTTAGATTAGAAATTAATTAAACTCCTACCTTGTGGGAAAGAGGCCAATCAGATTATTGTTTAAAGTGACCAATCAGATAAAAGAGTGGTGGACCAATTAGAATTTGAGAAAAGATGGCAGTGGCCAATCAAGAAGAGGGAGCCCTTCCTGTCGACGCATACACCCAATTTCAACCCGCTTTGATTCCGACTTCCTCCTACCATTTTTTTTCCTTTGAAACGCCACATCCACCACCTGCAAACATCATCATGCTCCGTGTCCTTCATTTTCGACCTATAGCACGACGGGATTTGGCCCGTTTTGAGATGAGCAACTACGACGACGCCGAAGATCCCATGACGACGATCTACCATTCCTGAAGCCAACTCCATCAACCACCACCACTATTAGACTCTCCTTGAGTTCAGGAACAAACCCCAAACAACCTTGGAGGCAGCAGAGCACCGGAAAATTCGAATTGAAGGCCACCCATTCTTGCGGATTCGAGACGAATTGGAGTTTTTCCCGACCAAATTGGACTTGTCCACAGATATAAAACTTTATCTACTCGTTGAGATCTTCATTCATGTAAACTTTGAGAATTTTTGGAAATAGTTGAATTTTCCGACGAATCGGGGTGGCCGGCGGCTCTTGGGCCGAGGCCCCACATGACCTTCCTAGGCTAATTTGGATTCCCCAATTCCATATTAGACATCCAATTGACGAAATTCTGTTGTTTGGTTATATTTTCGTTAAGGGCCGCCAGTTGGTTATTATATGATTTGACGATCCAACCATTGGATCATCGCCAAACTTTAATATGTAAAAGCACATAATATTTAAGGATATTAGGAACTGACGGATCGGGAATCTGACATATCGATCTTCCCGGATGGGTTTTCTAAGTTTGTAAATCTAAACGTCTGCCGCCACTTAATTTTAGCAATTGGCGAAGATCCAACCGTTGAATCGTTTTGAAACTTTAGGATGTTGTTCTAAACGCTTATTGAAACTCTTGGGAAGTTACAGATTGAAAATCTAAGCTGCGGATCTTACGGATCGAATTACGTATGTTTATGGACCCTACCGTTGACCTTCGACCAACGATTGACTTTTGGTCAATAGGTTTCAAATCATTCTAGAATATCCTAGATGTATTTTATGCAAGTTATGTGTTCTATCGATAAAAATTCTGAGATGTGATTTGATATTTGTTCTAGGTGACGATCGTTCGTGACGCCTCGATATTCGTGATAGAGAGTTGTAGTGCGAACTTCAAGTGAGTGGGTCTCTTCCTTTTTATAGTGTGTATATATATACATATATGATTGATAGTTTCCATTAATGCATTTGAAAAAGAATTTCTTAAGTACGCCTGGATTAGACTAAAGTTTATAATAATTTGCGAAACGACGAAATTTATGTAATATGCTACATCCTACAGGATGCACATGTATGCTTATAATCTTTGATGCCATAATTGTATCTACGACTATGAATGTTAGTATGTAGATGAGAACCATCAAATCATTGTGGCATGCTTATAATTATGTAGTCTGCTCATCATAGCTGCACCTGGTGTTAGTGCTCGCCAGGGCCAAGGATAGTCTTTCACATGTATGTTCACATCCGCACCGCACGCTCGCCTTGGATCCAAGTAGGTGCCAGTCATGTCGTACAGGTTGCAATAGGCAACTGCGACTCGTTTATGATCGCGAATAGCACCAGTCTTCACGTGATTGTAGCACTAGAGCGTATGTTATGATTACACGCAGTCTTGTCGTACAAGTTGCATTAGGCAACACTGACTTGTGTGTTAGCATAGACTCATGAGCATTAGTTAAGTCGTACATGTCGCATTAGGCGACTTCGACTTGTGTGCTAGCACAGATTAATGAGCACCTGATTTTACTTGTATTACTATTGAGATTTTGTGATTTTGGATGTCCTGCCCTTAGTTATGAGATATTGTGCCGTAACGAATTCTTGAGATTTTGCGGGCTACGGTCAGTGTTTTTATACTAGACGTAGTAAGAATATTTTGGAAACTATGCTTGTTTTATTGCGAGGGGTTACAATGTTTTCGGAAAGGTTTTTATAAACTTTATTTTCAGGCCTACTCACCCTTATTTTTTGCCCCTCCAAGTTTTAATAGCTAAGTTTTCTTATCGACGATGATTCGTGGCAAATCTTGGTATTGGAGATTACCTTCGATGGTATGATTCTCAATCTACTCTACTGTACTTTACTTATGCTCTGTCATTACTTGTGGAATGAGTTTATTCCCGCTCACAGCGCACTCTTATATTTAGGCACTTTTAGGTTTAAATTTATTCACATTTTTCACTACACTACACTACACTTTATGATTTCATCACTTTCCAGATGTTGGATAGCACAGCTCGATTCGGAATCTAAGTAGGCATTCCGAATCGGAATGTGCCATCCTTAATGTGATTAGCATTTGCTAGCTTTTCTCATGGAATCACTTGCAAAGGCTTTAGATTGATTTTGGAGGAAATATGACGTCTTATTAGGGAAAAAAAATCAACCGATAGTTGTATACGAGAGTTCAGGAAATGTTTATAAAAAAAAAAAAAAGGATTAGAATTTAAATTGGAAAATGAGAGTATGTTGTTGATTGGTTTGACACATATAGATGAGTAAACGATCTTCAAAATTGAATAATTTTTGTCCCTTCAAACTTTCCACAATAATTTATGTATGTTTATTCCTCATATATACAAATCACGCAGTTTGAATTCGTAACTTATAACACCATTATTGTAGTAGTATAAATTAATTTTGTGGCTTTACTATGAATAAGAATCAATTCACAACATCTAGACTTGAACGAAAAATTTGTGACCCACTATGGAATGTCGTAATATGATATGTTTGTTGCTTTTATGTTATAAATCATGTGGATATGCAACTAGATAAGCATAAGCTTTGCCGCCTGAGTGGATTTTTTTTTAATTTAAAAGTACCACTAGACAAGATTAAAGTTTGGATAATGTTTGTCACTTGATCATGGGGATTTATTCGTTCATTCACTTATAATTAACGAATTTTTATTATTGGAACATTATAATCGGAATTATTTATTTTTTGTATTATCATTTAAGATCATACATGCAACAAATTATTCAAATTGGAGACTTTTTAATTATTTATATGCATCAAACAAATGAACGGTTTATCATGAATATGCTATTTGTTATCAAAATCGTTGATTAATTTAACACGTCTGAACGACAATACAATCTACATTTTTTGCAAATGGTTTGATAATGAAAAACAGTGAATACTTCCAATTATAATGTTTGAGCGATAAATACTCGTTAATCGTAAATATTGTAAGTCTCCATATGAAAAGGACCCAAGCGTTATCCTTAAAAGTTATTGACAATACATTAATACCGCTTTGCCGGATTCTGGTAGCTTTTTGTCCTTAATGTAGCAAAGTATATGATGCCATGATCCTAGTGGTTAATAATATGGGTGCAAATCTTTGACTTTTGTACGAATCAAAGTCAACATCATCACTTTACAATTTCAAACGACTTGATAAAACTAATCACTTCTTTAATTGCAACTTGCAAGTCTAAACTATCTATATTCCAATAATCGTCCAATCTACGCAAACCAACCCCTCATAGTCCAAAAAGATTAATGCGAATTTCTTTATGGTTTGTTAGAGATCGTTCTTGTAGAAAGTATTTATGCTCGTAAACGTTTATAGAAATATTTTTGTAGTCATGTTATAAGCACACTTTTATTAAGTACAAATTTAAGTACTTTTGGTAAAAACATTTAAAATGCTTCATAAGAAGAAGAAAAAATCCGATATGCGATATTTTCATATTTTGTTTAATTGAAAACTCTTTTAGCACTTCTAAAATTATTTGGACCAACGGCTCTAGGTTTATATCTATATTATTATATTTTAAGTTTTAAGATTTGATTGAAGAAGATAAAATTAGAGTGTGAGTTTTGACAAGTTGGATATGTGCATTGAAGATTATCATAGTGGATAACATGTTTCTTTGTAAGCATAGGCTACAATTTGGACTCAAATTATATCATATTAAAATGCTCTCACTTGGCCATAGACTCGTATATGAGTTTTAAGTCTTTGATGCATTTGTGAGGTTTAGACTAAAATATAATATTTGAGTCCTAAGTTTTCGGTGCATTGAAGATGGTCTTAGTTTATTTGTTTTACTTTAAATTTTAATGGGAAATTCCAATTTTCTTGAAAAGATTGTTTTAACACTTCAAGAATAGTATCGTACAATCCAAACATATCCTCCCCTCCCAAAATTTGAGCAAGTCTACATTATTTACAAAGTGTACATCGGTCATAAAAATCTAACTCTTTCACTACTAATCCAGTAACCCCTATTATAAATAAGTATATATAAGTTCATGTGCATTAAAGAGTGCATAAGTAACGTGGTCAAGTCACTTAGTACTACGGTCTAATAGTATTCATTTTCACTTGTAAGTTGAGAGGTCTTAGGTTTGATTCTCGAAAAATACGAATTTGAACCACATTATTGCTAGCCCATTGTAAAATTTACCACACTCTTTCACTCCATTAGTGTAAATAATAATTATTTGTTTAAAAAAAAATAACGCGGTCGATGAGGAAAGATGTCCATAACAATTACCTTTTCTTTTTCCTTGAAGCAACTTTTAGAATGGCCTAGAAAAGTAGCAAATGACATGTTAGAAGCTTAAAGACTAGCTAGCTAGCCCCACAGACGATGCACAGATTAGCAAAAAGACCTAGTGTTTGTTGTCTGGTGTGGGCAGAACTCACATTATGCAGAAAGTGAGACTCAAGGCCCATGAATATAAAATCTCTCCTCCATTATTTTTTTCACCAGCAACAACAAAAGACCCCACTAAACCTCTTGCATGCAATTCCCACTTGCCTAAATATCAGGGCCGGTTTAGAAATTTTTGAGGTCTAGAACAATGCTAAAAAATATACCTTATAAAAAAATTATTTATTTTCACACGGAAAACATCGATAAAATTATATTTATAAACACATTTCAAACTCAATAATTTAGAAACATGGGATAACTAATTTATTTTGTATTGAGAGAAGGAAACCAAAAAACTTTGGGCTTACAAATAGATAGATTATGAGTTTTGTTTTTCATCTGAACTTTTAAAGTGTTTTTGTATAAATCGTGAGGTATTTTTTCTTATTTACTAACCTCGTCAATTTAAGACTAAAAAAATAATAATGTTTTCGAGTCTTTAAGGATATGTATAAGTAATGAATGAACACTCAATTAAATCTTTTGATGACACGTAATATTATTTGCAAATTTGTTCTAAAAATTTAGTCTACGCGTTACTTTTTGTTGAAGATTAGACTTGAATTGGAACGGATGTTTAAAAATAGCAACACACATAGCTACTAGCTAGTAAATAAATTAACAACCAAACAAAAATTGAAAAAAAAAAAACATACACATAGCATTTCAAACTTAGGACCTCTCGTTAATTTTAAACTAATAAGCTTTACGTCCCCATGGTAATTGGAAAGTGAATCGCATCTCCCAGTAAAGGACTAACATTATTTTTAGGGTAAATTACATAATATCCCTCATTGATCCGTTAAAAGCTGAAGTGGCTGACACATTTGTACCACGTGGTAAAAATAATAATTTTTCATTTTATGTAAATAAAAAAAAGACCTGAATCTTCTCAAAAAAAAAAAAAAAAGAAACTGAAAAACCCATAACCCACCCCACATT
>JADOBS010303414.1:0-18778 GCA_015708375.1 Cydonia oblonga
CCAGAGGAAACACACTCCAGGCCCTATGCCAGCACCAAACCTTCGCTAGGGACGGACCGGAATCTATCCCTACGTCCCGTAGCGGAAATGACCACTAGGTAGGTACAAAACCATTAAACATATATATTGAAAAACAAATTCATAGTATAAAGTCATCCATCATCTATACTATAAAGAGGTGTTCTAAACATGTTCTAAATATCATATCGTCATCCATCTGATATTCTATAAGAACACGGGTTATAGGAAAAATAGTAATAATTCAAAGTAGCCTTAATAAGCATGTTATCTCAAAACAGTTCATAAAACATAATCTTTAAATCATGCTTTTCATGTATGCATTTCAATTATCAAAATATGTATTTTTAGAAGGGGTCCACTCACAGTACTTCGCCGCCGAAGAGCCATGCAACTAGCCAAGACAGAACGCCACAATAAATTGCTCCTAAGCACATAAAGGTCCAATTAATAAAACTCTACTAAAACAATTGAATTTGGAAAAACGGACGTCGAAAACAGATTCAGGACATTGAATTACCCTAAGAAAGGTCCTGGATAAATTCCGTAAAATGTCAATAGAATATTCCAAAGAATATTCCGCTCTAATGGAATATTCCCTAACGGAATATTCCACAAAAAAAAGGGTTAAGGGTTTTGGGTTTTAAAGGGTTAAAGATTATGTTAAATAGGTGAGCTGAGCTTAGACTTTTAAGGAAATAGACTCAAAGGTTTAGAGAGGTGGGCTTAAGGCCCTTGGCCTTAGACTTAAAGGAATGGCCCAAAGGCCCTTACCTTAAAAACAATTTAAATTAAATAAATTAAATAAGAAAAACAGAAATGGGTTTGGGTTGGGCTCGGCAGGAAAGGCCCAAAGGCCTTGGGTTGGTGGGTCGCCGGATTCAAAGGAAGGAGAAGGCCGGAATTCGGCCAGAAATTACATAAACTTTAAATGCTCATAACTTTGTCAATACTCAACGAAATCAAGTGAAACAAAAATGAAAGTTGTAGTTCTCGATGAAACAAAGAGAATGGTACCTCGCACAACATCTAACTCTTCGTGGTTTGGTCGGAAAACGCCTCGAAATCCTCGAGGGTCGCAGGAAACTGGGTAAGATTCAAATGGACATAACTTCTTCAATACTCTATGAAATTGGGTTAAACAAAAAGGAAAGTTGTAGTACTCAACGAGACAAAGAGATTGATACCTCACACACCGGCCAACTCGCAGTGGTTTGGTCGGAAATTGCCTCGAAAGCGGCAGTCTGCGTCGGAGCTTGTGTACGGGGCTCCATGGTTCAACTTCCAAGATGTCAAGACTCTGGTTGAGTTCGTAGTGACGAGATAAAGACGATGGTGATGTCGAAATTGTGATTTGATGATGATTTTAGGATATAGGTTATGGGTGTGTCATGGGTGTGTGTGGTGCAAAGGTAGAAGGAGAGAGCGCAGAGAGAGTTGAGAGAAGAAAGAGGGAAAAAAAAGAAAAGAGGAAGAGACCCGGGGGACAAGGATCAAAGGTGGGCCCCTTGGGCACACCAATTAAGAATTTAAAACCATTTTTAAATAAAATGGGGGTGGGTGTAACAAAAATTGTAACAATTGTCGATCAACTTTAACTCAATTGGAGTAATGGTCCCTCAACTAAAAATTCATGACCATTGGTCCCTTAACTTATCAAAACGTGTAGCTATGGTCATTTTCGTAAACTCTGTTAAAAGTTCTGTCAAAATGAGTCACGTTCTAAGCACTTGAGGTCAAAATCAAGGAGAAAATATGGAAAACTAAATGGAAAAATTGTACAAATGGTCCCTCAACTTTAACTCAATTGGAGAAATGGTCACTCAACTTTCACTCAGTTGGAACAATGGTCCCTCAACTTTAACCCAATTGAAGCAATGATCCCTCAACTTTAACCCAATTATAGCAATGATTCTTCCAACACGACTCGTTTTAAACGAAGTTTTGATAGAGTTGATGAAAAAGACCATAGTTGCACATTTTGAGGAGTTAAGGGGATCATTGGTCATGAATTTTTAATTGAGGGACCATTACTTTGAATTAAAGTTGAGGGACCATGGTTACAATTTGCTCTAAAGGGATTGATTTGACTAACGATAAAAAATAATAATTTTAGGGGAAAAAACTTGTTTTCTTGGTCAAGTACGCTGGATTTCTAGGCACCACTGTCACTGTTTTTTAGCTATACTCCCCAAAATTCCAATGTTATGTCCTTTTCTCAATTACCTAACAGGAAAGGCATTAGTTCTTTTGAAAGTTGTTGTCTTCATCTAGGGCAAATTTTCATAAACAATACAGCAAGCACAAGTGCACCAATATAGATTTGTCACAAGAATAATAGACACAATAAACCTATACTAGTGTACAAACCGATCATCGCCAAGAATGAGGAACAATCTTGTATGTTTGTTTGTTTGACTTGTTTTTTTGTCTGATGCAGTCATACACCGGAAGTGTAACATTATGATTCCAACCATTGCACATGCTTCCATTTTTGTTTTAAAAATGGACAATCGCCTGAGCTCATTTCACGAACTATTTTATACGAGAACTATCCCTTCACTTTTTCTTGTGATGAAAAGTAAAATTTATTTTTACCAAAAAACTTTTAGTAATCAATTTAGTTTTTATACTGATTCCTAATAGTTCGTAAACACTTTTGAGATTCAACTTTATTTTTATTCTGATTCTTGATAGTTAGTAAACATGAGAATGCCTTTTATGTTTCTTTCTCATGCTGATTTCCTCGTAACGTGATTCTTGCCTATTTTGATTCCACGTATGTAAACATGCCCTTATGATTTTTCTTATCAGTTCAAGTATAACTTGAACTTATTATCCAACTTTCTTAGACATTCAAACATGTCATGTCCTTATTGTCCAAAAAAAGGTCATATCCTTAAACCAAGGCTTGAAAGGAATTTTAGGGGCCGTTGGGTATCTTATTTGAGAATTAGACACTAAAAATTTAATTTTCTTAAAAACTCATGTTTTGATCTAAATTTTTAGAACTCAAGAACATGTTTGGTAGGTCACTTCTCTAACATCTGAACAATCAGTATTGACAAAACTATTTTATCTCAAAGTAGTTGCAGACCCGCTATTTTAACAAACTCCACTCTTATAACAGAACCGATTTCGACAGTTTTATGCAGAAATACACTGAAAGTTTTGAAGAGAATTACCATTACATGTAGCCTTCGTTATGTGAAGCTTGCAGAATTTAGTAGAGTAACGGCCTCATAGTACCGTACATTATGTGAAGTTAGAAGTTAAACTGCAAAAGATTAGCGCATAATCATCCCAGAACAGTTAAACGAGCAAGCTCAAAAGCTTGCTGCAAAATCCATGACATAACAGTATTGAACTACCTAAGGTCACTGCCACTACGAATTACTAACAAATCACCTATTTTGGTACTATCACTAGGTTTTAAGTTCACTAATAATTCTAAAGCATGCTTCTTGTTCACATACTCGAAGATGGTTTACGGTCTAGCATCAAAACATCTTCACAAATACAAACTCCACAAAAACATAATCCAAATCTTCAAGACTACGAGTTGTTCCTCCAACCAACGTTTTAAAATAGTGCAATATGTATGATCGTCGAAAGTGAAAAACTAGAAACATGCATTGCTGTGGTATTTCCATGGGATTGCCTGAACTCTTCCCTACCATTATTCACCGAGCAACAAATGACAAAAACTTCATCTTTCAACAGTCCAATAGACATGTACATTACATCAAGCGAAAGCTCTTTGGCAATCACAATATCCCCACAGAACACACACGCATACACAGAGGAAGTTTGCATACTGCATGAATCAAAGTATAAACTCCAGAATAATTGACAGAAAAGAAAGCCGGAAAGAATACAAAATCGAAAATTCATCCCCAATCCCTATCCGACTCCAATCTCAACTTGATTTTTGGTCACCAGGGCTCTTACTTTATGCCGAGAATTATTCATATTCGGTATAATTTTATACATCGAAGGATACGAATTCGTTTACTATTCGGCCGTGAAATTCAACAACCAAACTACTAAAGCTCGATCAATCTAACTAGAGTTCACAAGAAGCAGCACATATAAACTTAAAAGCTGAGACAAATTGGCAAATTCCGCGGTGAAATTCGAAAATCCAGCTCAAAACACAGCAAGATTTCATCTTTATGCAAAATTTCAGATCAAATCACTCAAATTGTTACTGTTTTACACACATTCAGCAAGAATTTCACACAAAAACCTGACGTCACTCACGGGCATTTGCAGCATTTTCGGGGAGCTGCTGCTGCTGCTGTAAAGCCATGGACTTGCGCTGCATCTCGCGCCACTTGTTGATTCCAACGGTGCAAATAACTACACACAAAAATATCAGTCAAAACTTCAAATTAAAACACTCTCTCTCTAAAAAAGGAAGAAGAACACTTTCTCTCTCTAGAAACCAAATTAAATTGTGAAATCTGAAAGATTATGACTTACATCCGGCGCCGACGAAATAGAGGAGACGGAGGACCTTCGGGGCTGGTGGGCCCGCTATTTCTTCTCCACCCATTTTTCTTCCTTCGTCACAAACTCTCTCTTCTGTTCTGTTTGGGAGAATCAGAGGGGAGAAACTGTAAACGGGTCGAATCCTATCGAATCAAAGTAGCTGCCTTATTTATGCAAAAACCCATTTCAAATAGTTTTATAATTACACAGTTTGGATCAGACCCGACCCGTTTTGGCCCAATGTATTTGAAAAGGTTTCTCCTTTTGAGACTGAGAATTCTGCAGAGAATTGGGGAGAATCGAGGAGCTGAAAAAATGGCGGAGAGGAAAGGAGGCTCCAAGTTGAACGTTGCAATCGTTCATCCCGATCTGGGCATTGGTAACTTCTTCTTCTTCTTCTCTTTTCCTTCTGTTGTATATGAAAATTGTGGAGGAGTTTTTGGGATTGAGTTTTTTATGCTGTGAATGTGCTGGGTAGGTGGAGCTGAAAGACTGATCGTCGACGCGGCTGTCGAACTTGCATCCCATGGCGATAAAGTTCACGTTTTCACTTCCCACCACGATAAAAATCGATGCTTTGAGGAGACCGTTTCTGGTGTGTGTGGCTTTCTGTACTTCAACTTTATGCTTTGATAAAGTAAATCATTTTTTCATCAATAGTATCAGTAGTATGAGAAATGAAAGGTCGTGATTGAATTAAGGAAAGAACTATTTTTTCTTACTCGCCAATCTAATGGATAAAAAGTTGGGCTACCAGTAGTTCAGAATACTGAAGACAAACCTTAAATAAATAAATGAATTTGCAGAAAGGAGATTGTAATTTCCGTTTTTGAGTTTTAATGGAAGATTTAGATGATGTCCCAATTTACATATACGAGAAGAAAACAATACTTTTTTGTTTCTGTGTACAGAAAATAGTATGGATTGTTTTAGGGAGAAATAATTTCACAACAGGTAGTCAGGGAGAAATAATTTCACAGCAGGTAGTCCTGGTGTGTGTAATCGATGAGAAAAATGATTAAAAATACATACGTTCCTGTTGAGGGTGTGAATCCCATGTCGGGAATGAAAGACTTGCGTAAATGTTTTCATTATCTTGGGCCTCTACACCTGTTGCAAATTGTTTTTGGGTTGAATGCTCACATTCTAATATGGTAAATGGGAGTTTCATTAAATTGGGTACTATGTATGTAGGTGCATGTTAGGCCTTGGGTTAGAAGGTGGTTTATACGTTTCACCTTGTTTAGGCCCCTTGGGAATGTATAGAAGTTAGAACAAATAGAACATGTTTTTCCGTTCTTTTGTTTTTATTTTTATCAGTTTCGCGTTAATCAACTGTCATTCAAGATCACTGCATAGTTTGATGTTTTACTGTCATTTGGTTTCACAGGTATCTTTCCAGTTACTGTATATGGTGCCTTCCTACCCCGACATATATTCTATCGACTCCATGCTTTGTGTGCATATATACGGTGCCTTCTTGTTGCTCTCTGCATCTAGTCATGTGGCCATCGTTTGATGTAATACTAACAAATCAGGTTTCTGTTGTCATCCCACTGCTGAAGCTTAAGAAGGCAACAAAGGTATTTGCACCTACTTCGTATGAATTGTTATCCGGTAGCTTCTGGTAGTAGAGTTGTTAAAGCATTACATCTTTCTGTCCAGGTTTTGTTTTATTGTCATTTTCCGGATTTATTGCACCTACTTCGTATGAATTGTTATCCGGTAGCTGCTGGCTCAACACACAACTGTTTTGAGGAGGATATATAGAAAACCCATAGACTTCATAGAAGAAATGACAACTGGTCTGATTCCATATCTCGGCTTTATGACATTCATCTAATTTTCTTGTGCATCTTTTCAGTGTTATTTTGTTGTGGATATACTGCTATTTCTTACTAGATTTCCTTTTTCTTTTTGATAAATACTGGTGCAGGAATGGCAGATAAGGCAGATAAGATTCTTGTTAACAGAAAATTCACAGCATCTGTGTTTGCGAAGACATTTAAGCATCCTGACGCGCAAGGGATTAAGCCAGCTGTTCTTTTTAGTGGAGGCTTAGACCCATAGCCAAGCCTAGAATTGTAATTTACGAGAAAAAAAGAGAGCATATGTTGTTGGAATAGCCATGAACTATTGTGCTGTTATCTTACAGTATCTTATGTCCCTTTATGAGCAGTTTTATGAGCTTGTCTGACGTACAGCCGAATCAGAACCCCGCATGGGGTGTTCAAATTTTCCTTTGTTATTTGCGAAGATACTTCCACTTCGTTTTGCATGAAATATGTGAAAATAAAATATATATAGAGTGACCATCAAGTCCAAAGAAATGAGCTAGCAGGAGAAGTTCCTTAGGTTTGGTGTCAACCCTTGTCTGGGCCATGTACCAAGAGGAATCAATTCTACTCCAATGGCGTACTGGTTGCCTTTAATTTAACGTTGATATACCCATGTATCATTCCTTAATTGATTGGTAGATCTGCATATGTTCACATACGGGAATGATAAATATTATAATATAATACATGTTCGATGTTTTAGGTGGCTTTGATAATCGTTTGAGAGATAATGTTGAGCACTTATAGTGCGTTTACTAATCCGTAATCAAATTGAGAGGAATTAAATTGAGGAGGAATTGGATTGAGGAGGAATTGAAATGAGGTGGAATCAGAATCAGATTCTTATTGAAGTTGTTTACTAAAACTGTCTGGAATCGGAATAGAATTTCATAAAGCTGTTTACTAATTCAGCAGAATTGGAATATAAATCAGTATGATTATTAAAATACCCTTGTCCCAAATCAAATATTTTATATACTTTTGTAATAAAATTTGATATAGTATATAATAGTAAGAAAAAATTAAATTGCTTTTTTATTTCATAGACACACTAAAATGCCCATATTCTAAAGAATCTATATTATATGCTAATCTTTTTTATCTTTAATAAAAAAAATATTTTATTTTTAATTTATGTGAGAATGGCTTTTTAAGTCATTTTAAATCCAATCTAATCAGTCCTCTTCGATCAGAGATCAGCTGACCAAACGCCTCCTCCTCACCCTCTCACTCACACTCGACCACGACTACCCTTCTTGAGAATCTGACCATTATTTGCTCTCCCTCCCAACCTCACCATCAAGGATTCAAGGTAAGCCTTCTATGTAAATTTTTATTTTTGGTTGAATTGATTATGCTCTGCCCTGACCTTCCCAATGCGGCTCTGCGTAATGATTCAAGCTAATATGTTGTTGAATTGTTGATCTTTCAAGTGTTTTAAGGATGCCCAATTGCAATCCTTATCCCCTATAAATTCTAACGAGAGTCTGAATTTGCAGTCTTTGGAATTAGAATCGGCAGCCGAGCCCCAAATCGAAGGAGTTCGACACAACAATGCATGGGATGCAAAGAGGCGGCGACGAAAGAGCATAGAGCTGCTGGAGAGGATGACGGAGGACAACGAGAAGATGGAAGGGAGTGCTGGAGGTGAAGGGTGCTTTGGGAATAAAAATTTGATTCCGAATGAAGCCTTCTCCCCGGAATCCAAATACTACCTTCGTGTAAGTAATCCAATTCCATCAATATCAGGAATTGAACACCTAATTTTACATGGGTCCCGCAACACTGTGCATTCCGGTTGAGTTGGTAAACAGAGGAATAATCATGAATGAGGAATGACTCGCATTCCGCCATTTCCTTTCCCCATATGTAAACACGCCTTAGAGGAGCTCAGAAGTCTAGCAGAAACTGAAGGAGTGTCCAATCAAGTTAACTTCATCACCTCTTGCTCAACAGCAGAAAGAAATGCACTTCTCTCCCAATGCCTATGCGTCCTTTATATGCCAAAGGTGAAAATTACATAATTTTGTTCCGTTGATCAGATATTATGGGGAAAATGAAATTGATATGAGATATTCAAAACTGCAGGATGAGCATTTTGGCATTGTACCACGGGAGGCAATGGCTGCTCATAAACCTGTCATTGCGTGTAACAGTGGGGGCCCTGTAGAGACAGTGAAGAATGGTGAGATGGGATTTCTGTGTGACCGTAACCAAAGAGAGTTCTCTTTGCGTATGGCTAAACTCATAACAGACCCGCAGATGGCTCAGAGAATGGGTATAGAAGCACGACGGCATGTCACAAAGTCATTCTCTACAAAAATATTTGGTCAGCACTTGAATCAATACATTGTTGATGTTGCTCGGACCAAAGGAGACTGAAGAGGGAGTTAACGTAGCACGATATGGAAGACTGTATGGCTAAGTTGTTCAATTGAGTCAACTCATTGACCGAAGTATAATCTGGTTAGTTTTAGGATTTTCTTTTGGTTCATATTTTAATATTTGATATTTTGTATGACCTTGTTCAATTAAGGCATTTTCTATGTACAACACTTTGATATTGTTAACAGTTATACGTAGCCATCGATGGGCGTCACTGTATTTTAAGCTATACTCCCCAAAATTCAAATGTTCTGGTCTTTTTTTTCAATTACCTAACAGGAAAGGCATTAGTGCTTTTGAATGTTGTTGTCTTCAACTAGTTTGTTAAACATAGCCCGTCGTAGACTTTGAAACGCTATGTTAAAAGGCGGCAGCCCTGCTTAGGCGTTAGGCGGACTGGTCATTGACACGATTAATTCCTAGGCGTTTAGAAATAATAAAACGGCATCTAAACCTACCTAGGCACTCGCCTAGGTACCCGTCTGCCAATGGCGTAGCCACCCACAAGGCTAAGGTGGGCTATAGCCCATGGAGGTTTTCTGTAAGGGTAGTGCTATCGAGTCACTCATTTTTACTTCTTACACACATCTCTCAATGGTTGGTTGTTCAGATCAAATGAATTGCAGATAATCACTGACAAAATATTAATAATGATGTGTTGGAAGTAAAAATGGGTTTGTGAATAGATCTATTCTTTTGTAAACTCATGCTTATAGCCTACTTAATTTCAATACAGATTATTATTTAATGTATATTTAGTAGAGGATAGGTAGTAAATAATACTTTTTATGCTAAAAATTATAAATTAGTTCTATCTCCAGTCCGCCTTTATCCTATTCTTTAAAGAAAAAGACCATTTACCCTATGTAATTTAGCCTATGTGCTTCTTACTCAAGAATAGAAAAATAATTTCTTTAAATCCACAATTAAATCCCTATCTCTGCAATTCCTTACTTTCTGTTGCAATTTTCCAATGAATGTCACCTTTGGTACGTTCTTAATCTCTTTATTTACTTATTCTTGATTTAATTAGTAGGTTAATTATTTATATGGTCCTTGAATTTATCGGTTAGGGTTATGATTTTGAGAATAGTTTATGTTATATTGTTGTTCTTTTATATTGATTATTATATTATTTTTTATAAGCAAAAAAATAAACATATGATTTTATGGTACTATTTTTAGCTAGCCCACACAAGAAAAAAAATCCTAGCTCCATCCTTGCTGTCTACACCACTTAGAGTAAGTTCACCCCATGTGGAATAGGCCAGCACCATGTCAAAAAAACAGGCTGGCACCTTGTCAATTTCATCCAGCCCGTGAAACAGCCTGGCACCCAGCCCAAGCCAGGCAACAGACCAGCCCATTTCGGACATACCCAGAGGCCGACCTATTTAGCTGGCGCGTGCATCACACTAGCGACTGGGGGCGAGTAACAGACAGCACTGCAGGCGCCGGGGCCCGCTTGTCAGCCCACTTGCGTTCACCCAGGATGGAGCTACATGGCCCTCATCAGTGCCGTTGGATTTCCAACGGCTAGATTTTCTAGACCGTTGGATTTCCAACGGTAAAAAAAATTTAAATTTCACTTTTAAAGTGGACCGTTGATCTCCACGTTTTTTCATAAAAATAAAATTAAAAAAAAAGCCCAACAATCAGAATTATGATCGTTGGCCACGTGGCAGCGCCATGACTCTTGGATTTGAATATTTTTCAAATCCAACGGTCCAGATTAATTAACTAAATTAAAAATTATTAAAAAAATACAGAAAAATTATTAAAAAATACAGAAAAATTCTAAAAAATTTATTTATTTTTCCTATAAATACCTAACCCTCATCTTCCATCTTACACCACATTACAATATTTTCTACACTTTCTACACTTTCTACATTTCAATATTTTCTACACTTTGAGAGAAAAAAATGTCTTCGTGGAAGCTCATGTGGAAGCTCATTGAAGATGTTACATTGTGTGAGTGTTGGGTTCGCATAAATCATGACCCGATTACGGGTAATGAGATGGATAAGCGAGAAATGTGGAGTAAAATTACGAAAGGGTTGGGTGCCAAGGCATTTTATAGGGATGTACATCGTTTGTGCCAGCGCATTTTTAGACTGGGTGCCAGCGCATTTTTTTAGGGGTGGAAATGCATTGGCCTATTACTGTTCACTTGAGTGGATAAATGCGCTGGGTGCTGGCGCAAAGTTTTTAGGGGTGGACTTGCTCTTAGGTGACACCTCATTTAAACAGAAACAAGATAATTTTTATTTTGCTTTTTAAAATATATATATTTAAAATAATTGTTCAATTGAGTCAATTCAAGTTTTGGCACACCAAATACGAAATGTTGATAATACTAAACAATACGTACGTACAAAAACCGCCTACCGTGTTACTTCATATTCTTTTGCTCCTCTAAATTAAATGCTCTGTTTTGTTTTGCAATTACCGCGTAGAGACAAAGGCATAAGTTCTGGTCCCTTCATGGTGGCCCGCCCTTAATTCAGAACATTTGTATGGTTAGGGTTGTTTGCCAATTTTTCAGACTGCAGTGATGTTTGCCACTAGCGTTTTCGAGCTTTAATGATTCAACGTTTGCAGGCTAAAAGGAAGAATACAGAAAAGAACTTCGGACTATGTATGCAATTAGTTGCTCTATATATACCTTTGAGAATTCCGAATGTAAAGAAACATATCTATGCTAGAGCAGCTTACTTTCTAACCCAATGGCTCATGGCTTCCTTCTCATCCTCTTATTCTCTCACATCATCTTTACAAATGTTCATGCATGCAACCAAACTGAGCGTGCCTCTCTTCTGTCCTTCGCCTCCACCCTATCTTCTCCACCTTTAAAGTGGACTACAGTTAACTGTTGCCGTTGGAAGGGCATCACTTGTAATCAGGATGGTTTGGTTACCCATTTGCTCTTATCCTCCAAATGTCTAAAAGGAGCTATTTTTCCCTCGTCATCATCACTAGGAAATCTCACACACCTCACCCACTTGAATCTCTCTCACAATTCACTTTCCGGATCACTTGAAATTGAATTTTTCTCGTCTTTGAATCGTCTTGAGATCCTTGATTTAAGCTTTAATCTTCTTTCTGGAAAGCTACCTTTTTCTTTGCCATCCCACAATATCCAGATGTTGGATTTGTCAAGCAATCACTTCCACGGTGCAATTCCATCATCATTCTTTCAACAAGCTCGGAATTTAACTAGTTTGAACGTCCACAACAATAGCTTCTCAGGTTTGATCCCATCCTCCATATGTCTTCATTCTTCTCCCTTGATTAGGCTGTTGGATTTTTCCCTCAATGCATTCAATGGTAGCATTTCTCCTGGATTGGGGGAGTGTTCAAAATTGCAAACTTTTCGTGCTGGTAGCAACATCCTCTCAGGGATACTCCCCAAAGATATCTACAATGCCACCAAACTCGAAGAAATAGCATTCCCTTCCAATTCACTCCATGGAGCCATAAGTGAGAAAATTTTCAACCTCACCAACCTCGCAATCCTTGACATCTCCTTTAATCAGTTGAGTGGAGTGCTCCCTCTCCATTTTGGAAAGCTCTCCAAATTGAAATTCTTGGGTCTTGATTACAACCATTTCGAAGGTTCTTTGCCCCCATCGTTGATGAATTGCACGAACATGGTAGAAATACATATGGCAGCCAACAACTTGGGAGGAGATATCTCCATGCTCAATTTCTCAAAACTTAGTCACCTCAGTAAACTTGACCTACTTCGAAACCATTTTACTGGTACATTTCCAACAAGCCTTTATTCATGCAAGTCTCTAAAAGCTATTCGTTTGACTGCAAATAATCTAAGGGGACAAATACAACATGAAATTCTTTCATTGAAGTCTTTGTCCTTTCTCTCACTGAGTGGCTTAACCAACATCACTGGAGCAATAAAGATATTAATGCATTGCAAAAGTCTTCAAACACTCCTTATTTCAACTTCGTTCAAGGGCGAGGAAATGGCTGCTGATGAAGGCATGCTTGATTTTGGTGGGTTCCAAAATCTTCGAATGTTGGCCTTTTTTTATTGTGAATTCACTGGTCAAATGCCTTTATGGTTATCAAAACTCAAGAATCTAGAGATATTGACTTTGAAAGGTAGTAGAATTACAGGTCCAATTCCTAGATCGTTGGGGACTCTTCCCAAACTCTTTTACTTAAGCTTGGCAGACAACCAAATTTCCGGTGAATTTCCAAAAGAACTTTGTGGACTACCAAGGTTGGTACATGAACCGACCACAACTCAAGTAGACGATTATATTGACCTACCTATCTTCACCCCTGTAAACCTAATTTACCCGCGAAGATTGTCCGGCTTTCCACCAACGATAAACCTATCCCTCAATTATATTCATGGTAGAATACCTACTGAGATCGGCCAAATATACCTTGTCCACAACTTGGAACTTAGTGGCAACTACTTTTCTGGCAACATTCCAGAACAAATATCCAACCTAAAAAATCTAGAGACTTTGCACCTCTCTATGAATCATTTGTCTGGAAACATCCCGTTGTCATTGGCAAGCCTTAATTTCTTAAAATCCTTCAGTGTCTCGTACAATAATCTTGAAGGACCAATCCCAACAAGCACTCAGCTCCAAACTTTCAGTGCTTCTGCGTTTGAAGGGAATTCAAAACTGTGTGGCCCTCCACTTCCGAATGAGTGTCTACCAACTAAGGGTATTGATGCAGATAGTAAGAACAACCAAGGTGTGGACAGTGAGCATCAATTTCCATGGTTGTATATTTTGTCCGCACTAGGTTTCATCGTTGGATTTTGGGGGAGTGTGTGGTTCTTAATTGTTAAGAAGACATGGTGATACGCAATTTTAAATTCTTTGACAATGTACAAGATAGGCTTCATGTCAAGATTGCAGTTTTCTTTTCATAATAAAGATTGCGAAGATATGTATATTTCTGATACTAGTTCCTTTTTCTTTTTTTTTTATAATTATTTTAGAGGGGTTTTGGCCTATATCTCCACTTTTTTTGTATTTTCTTTTTAAAAAGGTGTAAGGTTTGCAGGAAAAGTTATGCTGGGTCCTTGGTTTTGGTTTGTCTGGGTCAACCCCTCTCTAGGCCATGTACCAAGACAAATCAATTCTACTTCAATGGCATACTGGTTGACTTTAATTTGACAGTGATATACCCATGTCTCATTCCTTAAGTGATTGGTGATCTGCATATCTTCTGCACATACGGGAATTATAAATATAATACATGTCCGATGTTTTTGGTGGCTTCGATAATCGTTTGAGAGAAAATGTTAAGTACTTAGAGGAGCTCAGAAGTCTATCAGAAGGGGAAAGAGTGTCCAATCAGGTTAACTTCATCACCTCTTGCTCGACAGCTGAAAGAATTGCACTTCTCTCCCATTGCCTATGCGTCCTTTATACGCCAAAGGTGAAAATTGCATAATTTTGTTCCGTTGATCAGATATCGTGGGGAAAATGAAATTGATATGAGATATTCAAATATGCAGGATGAACACTTTGGCATGGTACCTCTGGAGGCAATGGCTGCTCATAAATCTGTCATTGCGTGCAACAGTGGGGGAACTGTAGGCTCTAGAGACAGTTGAGGATGGTGAAACAGTATTTATGTGTGACTGTAACCCAAGAGAGTTCTAGGCGTTCAAAAATAAGAAACAGCGACTAGACCTACCTTGGCGCCTGCCTAGGCACCCATCTACACTGCCTAGGAGACTCTCACTTAAACATAAATTATATAACCTTTATTTTGCATTTTAAAATAGTTTATAATAGTTGTTCAGTTGAGTCAATTCAGGTTTTGGCATGCCAAATACGAAACGTTGATATTACTAATGAGTTGCTGTAGACGTTGACATTAGCTCTGGTCCTTTCATGGTGGCCCCTTCTTAATTCAGAACCAATGTCTTCAAGTGGGAAATATCACTTCGACGTATAGAGGGGTTTGGAATATTTGTATGGTTGTGGTTGTTTGCCAATTTTTCAGTTTGCTGTGATGTTTGCCGCTAGCGTTGACTAGCTTTAATGATTCATCGTTTTCAAGCTAAAAGGAAGAAGACAGAAAGAACTTCCGATTATGTTGCAATTAGTTGCTCTATATTACCCAAACCTTTGAGAATTCCGAATGTAAAATAACAAATACATGCTAGAGCAGCTTAATTTCTAACCCAATGGCTCATGGTTTCCTTCACATCCTCTTATTCTTTCACATCATCTCTACAAATGCTCATGCATGCAACCAAATTGAGCGCCGCTCTCTTCTGTCCCTTGCCTCCATCCTATCTTCTCGTCCTTTAAATTGGACTTCGGTTAACTGTTGTCGTTGGAACGGCATCACTTGTAATCAGGATAGTTCAGTCACCCATTTGATCTTATCCTCCAAAGGTCTCAGAGGAGCCATTTTCCCCTCATCAGCATCACTAGGAAATCTCACACACCTCACCCACTTGAATCTTTCTCACAATTCACTTTCCGGATTACTTGAAACTGAATTCTTCTCGTCATTGAATCGTCTTGAAATCCTTGATCTGAGCTTTAATCTTCTTTCTGGAAAGCTACCCTTTTCTCTACCATCCCACAATATCCAGACATTAGATTTGTCAAGCAATCGCTTCCATGGTGAAATTCCACCATCATTCTTTCAACAAACTCGGAATTTAACTAGTTTCAACGTTCACAACAATAGCTTCTCAGGTTTGATCCCATCCTCCATATGTCTTCATTCTTCTCCCTTGATTAGGCTGTTGGATTTTTCCCTCAATGCGTTCAGTGGTAACATTTCTCCTGGACTCGGGGAGTGTTCAAAACTGCAAATTTTTCGTGCTAGTAACAATAACCTCTCCGGGTTACTTCCGAAAGATATATACAATGCCACCAAACTCGAAGAAATTGCATGCCCTTCCAATTCACTCCATGGAGCCATAAGTGAGAAAATTGTCAACCTCACCAATCTCGCAATCCTTGACCTCTCCTTTAATCAGTTGAGTGGCTTGCTCCCTCTCCATTTTGGGAAGCTCTCCAAATTGAAGCTCTTAACTCTTGATTACAACCATTTCGAAGGTTCTTTGCCCCCATCCTTGATGAATTGCACAAACCTTGTAGAAATACATATGGCAGTCAACAACTTGGAAGGAGATATCACCATGCTCAATTTTTCGAAACTTGGTCACCTCAGTAAACTTGACCTACTTCTAAACCACTTTACTGGTACGTTTCCAACAAGCCTTTATTCATGCCAGTCCCTAAAAGCTATTCGTTTAAGTAGAAATAATCTAGAGGGACAAATACAACCTGAAATTCTTTCTTTGAAATCTTTGTCCTTTCTTTCACTGAGTGGCTTAACCAACATCACTGGGGCAATGAAGATATTAATGCATTACAAAAGTCTTCAAGCACTCATCCTTTCGTATTCGTTCAAAGGCGAGGAAATGCCAACTGATGAAGGCATGGGTGAGTTCCGTGGGCTCCAAAATCTTCGACTTTTGAGTTTTTATTATTGTGAGTTCACGGGTCAAACGCCCTTATGGTTTTCAAAACTCAAGAATGTAGAGATCTTGATTTTGACAGGTAGTAGAATTACAGGGCCAATTCCTAGATCGTTGGGGACTCTTCCCAAACTGTTTTACTTGTTCTTGGCAAACAACCAAATTTCAGGTGAATTTCCAAAAGAACTTTGTGGACTTCCAAGGTTGGTACATGACCCAACCACAACTCAAGTAGACGATTACGTTGACCTGCCTATCCTATTGTACCCGCGAAGATTGTCCAACGTTGCACCAACAATAAACCTATCTCTCAATCACATTCATGGCAGAATACCTACTGAGATTGGCCAAATACACCTTGTCCAAAGCTTGGATCTTAGCGGCAACTATTTTTTAGGGAACATTCCAGAACAAATATCCAACCTCAAAAATCTAGAGAAGTTGCGTCTCTCCATGAATCATTTGTCTGGAAACATCCCATTGTCATTGGCAAGCCTTTATTTCTTAAAATCTTTCAATGTCTCGTACAATAATCTCGAAGGACCAATCCCAACAAGCACTCAGCTCCAAAGTTTCAATGCTTCTGCGTTTGAGGGGAATTCAAAACTGTGTGGCTCTCCACTTCCGAATAAGTGTCTACCAATGAAGGGCATTGATGTAGATAGTAAGAACAACCAAGGTGTGGACAATGAGCATGAATTTCCATGGTTGTACATTTTCATCACACTAGGTTTCATTGTAGGATTTTGGGGAGTGTTTGGATTTTTAAGTGGTAAGAAGACATGAAGATATGCATATTTTAAATTCTTAGACAATGTAGAAGATATGCTCTATGTCATGATTACAGTGCATATGACCATGATGAAAATAAGGCTTAGAGGAGACTACCTTTAGCTTTAGGTTTTACTTCATAGGGGTTTAGTTCTATGTCCCCTCTTTTTTTTTTTTGTATTTTTTTTAAAGAATGGTAAGGTATAAGTGTCCCTCTTTTTTTTTCTGTATTTTGTTTTTCTTGCTTTATGAGTAAATTAAACTATGAGTGCATGCAGTGTTAGAGCATTGACAAACGTGCATAAATGTAAAGAATATTTATACAAAAATAACAAAAAAAACTTCCTACATTATTGGAAGTGAACGTCAGAAACTGCCAATGATCCTCGTCTTCACTGTAGTACAACTACTAACTCCTTGAGGGGTGCAAAACAAAAAGGTGTGACTGGCCAAAAGTAAAATTTTTCTAAAACCTTGCTTTTTGGAATATAGTAACCCCTCGCTGTAAAAATCTGTATATTGGCTTTCCAAATAAGAGAAACTTACGCTGAGGATTCAGAGGGCAGACACGACATGACTGTTTACCATCGGACGACGTATTAGTGAGTGGACTTTTGTTTTCAAACAAGATACTATATATATGGTTTCCATAACTATTTTTATGAGATGTTCGTAAATCAAGCCATGAGTTTTATCGAGGAAAATAAACATATTTTATATATAGTTGTTGTTGCGATTTATGAGTTTGTGAATCCAAGTACGACATGATCATATACTTATCTTTATTTACTTATCTACATGTGCTTTCACTTATGTTGTACTTGTTTTGCGGAGGGGACTTGCTTCACGTGTATGTTCATATGCACTTCCGCTCACTAGGCATTCTAGGGCTCATGTGTGATGTGCTTAGTACAAGCTTCACATAATTACAGTATTTGAGTGTAAATTTATACACAAAGTCTGTTCATGTTAATATATCTCTGCATGAACTTGTGTGACTGCATTTATTGTTGTGTGATTGCATTTATTGTTGATAAGCATATCAGATTATACTATACTTCATTATTATTGAAAGTTATATGATTCTTTTTCCATCAAACGATAAATTTGTTTCATAATTAGATGCTAGATTAGGAAGCCAACGGGATTCAAACCCAAACCGTGTTCTCAAAATTTATATGATTTACCCATATTCTTGAAGTAACTACTTTAATATTATTTGCTTTGGTTCTTCATACTTTCATGTAGTATGATTTCAATATATATATATATCAATTCATTGTGACTTTTGAATTGGCTTTTATTATATATAATTTTCCTGAAATAGTAGTTTATGAGATGTGAGATGTGAGTCGTGGACGTTAAATTGTAATTTTCCTTAATTAATAATTATTTTAGTATTACGATCTAATGGTATTTTTCTTCACTTGTAAGTAAGAGATCTTCGGTTCGATTCTTGCCAAATGTGAATTTGAACCATATTATTGCCAGTCCATTGTAAGGCTAAATCCACTCTCATTCATTTAGGTAATATCGCTTGTTAAAAAAAATTAAAAAAAAAATTCACAAAGAATAAAATTAAGAACTTGGACTCTCCCTTTTAAAATTTAATTTTCTTTAAATAGTAGTTATTTACTAGATGTGAACTTTTATCTTCATTCTTATTATAGATGAATTCAAGATGTCATCCTAATGACACGTTGATATCTCAAGACTTGCATTGGCTAGCTAATTATCCTAGCAGGGTTGTGAGTAGATATAAAAGTCACAT
>JADOBS010303415.1:0-18801 GCA_015708375.1 Cydonia oblonga
TCTTGCCAACTTTGTTATTTGAACCTACAAACACACGAAAATAGCTTAAAGTACTAAAATAACTAGAATTAAACTAAGTAAATGCCAAGAAACAAGCTAACTAAGTTGCATAAATATACTCCTATCAGGCTCGTTTGGATATACTTTTAAAATGACTGAAAGCACTTTTAGAGAAAATCTTTTTTGGATTCCAAGGGCACTTTAAGTACTCTTCAAAAAGCACCAGTTATGTGCTTTTTCCAGGCACTTGAAGTACTTTTTCATGATTTACTGCCATTTTTACTGAGAATTAGTTCCAAAAATAATTTCATTAAAAGTTCTTTTAATCATTTTAAAAACACATCCAAACGAGTTCTTCGTTTCTATTTATATATCTTTCTTTACTTTTTTTTAGTTATTTCTACCGTATCGAATAAATTTTAAACATTCATCCTACTGCAATAAGACGCGCGTGAGATCCCTTCCCTGTCCTCCCTTTCCTTTCGCGCCCTCAACTCAGCTCTGCTGCTACTCACAGAACCACGTCAGAAACATGAAATTCACGTAACCGATTCATGGGTGCACACTACGCACCCCTACCCCGGCGTTACGGCGCACGTTAGCCTCCACCCGCAGCGCATTACCCTGTACTTTTCCTTCCGTACTGGTCATAAACCTCGCCACCTCCACCTCCACCTCCACCTCCTCTTTCTCTCTCATCCCCTCTCTATCTCTCTCTAAAACTTTCTCTTTCCACCGAAAGTACTTTTCCGAAACCCTAAACTCCATTTCGCTCTTCGGTTCTTTGATCGTCGACATTTGAGGTACGATTTTCTCACTGGAACCGTGTGCTGCAAGTCTTCGTCGGGAGCTCGAAGAAGCTTTTTCTCTGCTTGCTTTTTCCCCAAATGGGTTTTCCGACTTTTTGTTTGCTTTTTCTCCAAATGCCAAATGGGTTTTTGTCTCTTCGTCTTCCTTTACTGTCTCTGCTTTTCCTTTCCTTCTTTCCTTTCATTTTTTTTTTAATTTTTTTAATCTGAAATTTAAGTGTGAATTAGTAGTGATTTTCTTGGTTGAAAATTTCAGAATTTTCAGATTGTACGTCTCAATTAGGGCATTGTGATAGGCCCATCAGAGTTAATTTTTTCCCATTTTTGTTCATGAAGTAGGGTTTATACTCAATAAATGTATGTCTACTTTCTGTGCGGGTCAAGTGACTCGTTTTCGTAAATTTAAAGGGAAAATGGGTTTTTTACCTGTGATTTTCGTTGATGTACATTTTTGTTGCTAATCTTTTCGAGTAATGGCGATATTTGTTGATGTATTAGTCATTGAGTTATGGTACACACAAGGAGGATGTGAAATTTGTTTGAATATAAACTTGTGTTGAGTGATTTGCGAGCTGCATTTTGATATTCGGGTCGAAATTTTTTAAGAGGGTTTGTTGCAGCTAGCAAATGTGCAAGATTTCCGTGTAGGTGTGTGCTCAGGGGAGTGCTGTTTCTCTTTCTAGAATCATGTTTTTGAAGCTTTGGTGCTCTAATGATGATGATATTTATCTGACTGAACTGTTCTCCCTCGAAAGATAAACAGCGTTAATCGTTTCTTTCGGTGTTCTTTAAACAGCTCCCTTTTGCATCGTCAAGAGACAAATATGGAACGAAATCTTCAGTTTAAGTGGGGTGAGAAAGCTGGAGATCGGAATAACAGAGGTTCCCAGTTCTATTTGTCCTTCACGATGGAAGGCGTTGAGTACTTGCTTTATGACAGCGTATATCTTTATCAAGCTGGTTCTCTTGAGACCTATATTGGTAAGCTGGTGTCAATATTTGAAACAGAGACCCATGAGAAGAAGGTAAGGGTCCTGTGGTTTTTCCGTCCTGCTGAGATATGCAACTTCCTTGGTGATTACGAACCACACTGGAATGAGCTATTTTTAGGTTCGGGTGAGGGTAAAGGCCTCTCCAATATCAATCCTCTGGTAATTTAGGTTTAATTAGAGATATTTTCCTAATCATGTTGATTTATACATCTCACATTTAAGCAGAGTACTATAGCATGGTTAGGCAAGAGGAGTAGAGCAATGATCTTTTCTGTTTGCTTAGATATTCCGTTTTTTGTTACGAGTCTTGATTCTTTCAGTTATAATTATGCGTCTTGATTCTTGTTTGAATTTAACCTGTATTTTTGCTTGAGGATGTTAACCTGGAATAGATGAACCATCTCGCGCATTACATGTATCCGTTTCTTTATTACTAGAATTTATGCTTCTTAAGTTAAAATAATGGACTAATAAGAAAGAGGAGTAATCAGTTAGTATGAAAATCTTTGGGCTAGCCGACCCCACTTAGTGGGATAAGGCTTTGTTGTTGTTGTTGTTGCATAATCATTACATAACATGGCATTCATGCATTGCTAGTAATGAAAGTGATCAGGTAAAGTGTGTTATAGGGTATGATAGTGGGCAGCAAGTTTAGATGATCCTTTCATGCATAATGACTACATGGGACAGTGCAAATGAGATATAATGAGTTTGTGGTAGGCAAGTTCGGGATAGGAAGAAATAGGTTTTTTTATGGTTAACTAGTGAAATATAATAGTTGCTAACCTTAACTGCATGTATTTCTTTTATATAACTGTGGCCTAAATATTATAATCTTTCCTCTCAGCCTCTTTCCCCTCTCAGATCAGAATATTGGCTTTGTTTTCTCAATTAAAAGCTATATGGAAACTATTTTAAGGTTCTTTAGTTTCTGCATGTATACAGAATAATTAACAAGGGTGTCCTCATGTTATATTAAAATATATTTGATGACACCCTTTTAAATACAAATTTCAGGAAGCAATTGCTGGAAAATGCAATGTTGTCTGCACATCAAAGGGCGACAGGATTCGTCAGCCCTCTAAAGAAGAGTTGAGAACGGCTAATTACTTCTTCTGTCGTACATTTGATGTTGGAAAGTGTGAAATATTGGAGAATTTTCCCGATGAAATAAGGGGACTTACAGGTCAGTCAAATATAGGATGTTAGATTGTAATCAGACATGTTTATCCTGTTATTTCATTGCGTATTGTTTCTCTTTTATTGGGATGTAGTGGTTTTGGCCTATTGTTATGGGATTAGCGAACCACCATCAAGAGTTTCCATACTGTAGGTTTGATTTAGAACACTTCTATACAAGCTAATTTGTTTATGGAAACTAGTGAAATATGTTTATATTCAGAATGCTACTGTCACTCTCAAAGCCTGTTACCAATTTAGGTAGCAGTTGAAAGAGATGACTCCATACTTGTAGGTGCGCTATACATGTGCATCTTTAATGTAGACTTAACTCATAAGAAATGAGCACACTGTTGCAGATTTAACAAATAAATGTTTGTAAACTTGTTGTCAATTCTCAAGGACTGGTACCCCTTCTAAGAAACAATCAAATTCCCCTTACTTGTAGCTAATAGAACTCTACCAGGAGGAAAGAGAGAAGGTGGGGAGGAAAAGAGCAACTTTGTTGCATAACAAATCGTTAACTCCTCACAAGGGAATATGAACAAAGAACTAATTACCTTAAGTAATCAACGATGAAGTTGAAAAGATAATGGCTTTAAGACTTATTTTCTAACTAAATTCTATTGAGATTTATCCTAAAAGAAATCAAAACATTTATTACTTTCTTGATATGATATTGCTTAAAGCAAACCGATATGAGATATCCTGGTCAAATTACGGCTACATATCACGCAACGTCTTGGAACTATATAGTGAAAACTGACATTTAAACAGACATTAACAATGCTGAAGTGATTCACCAATGACCTGGAGTGCGTTTAATATCCGTTTAAATTTCAGATCAAAGTTCTTTTAATTAAAACTGTGGATGTGTTTATTGGTTTTAAATTCCCATGGCACTATTTAGAATAGTCTGATATTTACTATGTATTTGTGTTTCCCTATAATTATAAATGTTATCCGTTATATGATTTCTTTCGTAGCGCATATTAATATCTATCACCGTCTTCAAATATTTTGATTGCAATGCAGTGGAGAGATATTTTAACAAGAGAAACAATGAAAAGCTCCTCAGGATTCCCAAGTTCCAGACAAATTTGAAAGATCCAGCTGGACAGTCAATGGTGTCTTCCAAGTTAGGTTTGGCCAAGTTGATGCCCTCTCCGGTTAAAATTGACAAGTCTAGCAGCAGAATAAACCCTGTAGTGAGAGGTTATTTCTGAGAATGCCAACTCTGTATGTTACTTCCTGATTTAACTGATAGATGTAAATACGACTGTTTCTGACACCTACAGAATCGGAAGTGCCAATGGTTCGTAGTGGTGCGCGGGCATATGCTTCAAATGAGACACTAAGACTTCAACCTGGATTTGATGGATTTGCAACTCAGTCTGCTAGAATATCACATAATCAAGAGAAAGAAAAACGCAAAACAATATTTTTAGATCAACCACCTCGACCACCTATGGCTGCATCAGATACCCATCCTTCCAAGAAGATGAGAGTTCCAGTTGGTGTAGATTCAACTAAGGGGGAAAATTCTGGAAAGAAGGCAGATGTTGTAAGTTTAGTGTTTTCAGCTGTGTTTTCTTCTCTTTCCTGATTTTTTTTCGTGGAACTACTCATTTTGTTTTAAACACATACAATTTGATATATGCTTTTGATTTTACTATATTTTCATTTGTGGCCTCCTATATTCAGTTGTTTTAAACATGTAACTGTAAATGCATGCCTCTGAAGTTAATGCTCCTGGAAAAAAAAAATTGCATTGCTGTCTGAAATATATAGTGGTTCTTTTGAGAATATGAAGTCTCGCATGAAACAAAGCCATGCATTTCAGTATATCAAATCACGGTCCTCTAGAATTAGATGAGCTGTATATTCTAATTCTAACAGTATATCTGATAATCCTGAATGCAAATTTATGCAATTGCAACTTCCCATTGAAGCCGGGAGAGTGCTAGAGGATAATATAATTGTTCGCTCACATTGTAACATCTTATTCATTTGGGAATACCACAACTGACAAATTTTATCATGTTAAATCTAGAAATTTTATTTAATCTCCCAAGCTCGGATATATGTGGACGTGGAATAGTATGCTGGATTTCCAAACACGCATGCACACAAGCTGTTCACAATATTTGTTAATGAATTTGGTTAATATTCTGACATATATAGTTTCTTGAATGCAGGATAGAACAAGGTGGTTCAAGCAACTAGTGAGTTTCTATTTTGAAATATCTTTCCTAGACTTTCCCATTTGTTGTTTCAAATGAATGGTTGTTAATGTTTTGTCAAAAGGCTTCCTAGGCATGAGGCGGGAGGAGGACCTAAATTTTTTAATATACACACTAAGCGTACACATATATTATATTAAAAAAAAAAAGATTATTAACCAATAATCACCCTGAGCACACACATATATTATAAATATATATACACACATATAGACATATATTATATTATATTATATTTTATATATATATATATAATAAAGGATGAAAAGCACAATGAGCACACAGACAGCACACACATCCATTATATAAAAAATAAAAATCAGAAAAAAAAAGTTAAAGAGGTATGAGGCAGTTAAAACTCTACCCAAAATTTGGGTTGCCCTAAGGCGAGCCTTCCGCCCCCAGGCGGCTCCGGCGAAGCCTTACGCCCGCTCCCTCAAAACAGAGGCGGCAACCCTCAAGCCCAGCCTCAGAGGGGCCTAGGTGCGCCCTGAAGCGAGCTTTTTAAAACATTGGTTTAAATTATTTCATCTTATCAAATTCTCATTTGTTTGGTGTCTAGGATTGCCTTGGATATGATAACTCACTGGATTCAATGAATATTGAATAAAGAAATGGTTGCCCATTTATTTTCTGATGAATACTCAATTAACATGAGATGCAACAATATGTATGACAGGCAAAAGAAAAATATGATATTTTATATGCTTAGAATTAACAAATAACTGGAACGGAGGATGAGAGGTTTAGGACAGAAGACCTCCAAAACAAAAGTTTTGATACAATGTTTGGAAAAACTTAAGCGGTTAGGGAATGCATCAACAAAGTTTGTCCAGTTAACAGAGCCTGGCTGCCTCCCTCTATTTTGTACTTCTCTTCCTTCTCTGGGTCTCTTAACAATGTATGCCAAGTTAATTGAACCCTTATTGTATGCCAAATTACCCTTCTTCTATATGAAAGGTTAATAAAATGAACTGAAAAGAAATGCAAAAAGAAAAGTCTTAAGTTTATTTGGGATATGTTAATACTGATGAGATTTGTATCCATTTCAAAATTTGCAGCCTTGGGAGGAAAGACTGCAGATAGCTCAAGATGCAGGCCAATTGGTCTTACTAGACAATCTTGAGCCGTCCTATTCATCATCAGAAGTAGAGGTAATATTCCCCTATGTGTATAAAATTAAGTTGATAAGACAGTCAAAGAAAACCAGTTTAGTATAAAATGCTTTGTATCATCTTTTCCAAATTCTCACACAAGAGGATCTAGGCTTCATCCGCACCAAATTAGGGGCCTGTTTGAGAGTGCTTTCGTAGGAAGCACTTTTGCTCATAAGCACTTTTGTATGAAGCGATTTTTTTAGGACCACATGAATAAAAACTGAGTGCTTCATGGAAATGCAATTGGAAACAATTATTGGAGGAGGAGCACCTATCAGGTGCTTCTCAGAGCACTAAAACATTTTAACTTAGAAGCAATTCCAAAAGCGCTGCTGAACTGGCTTAGGTGGGAAATGACTAATGTACTGGATGAAGTAAAAGAAATAAGTTACAGGGGCAGAGTAGTCGGGCCTAGTGTTAGACATTCTGTATAATCTACATTCCTTTTTCTTCCCAGGGTCTAGTTTGGCAAGCATTTGGAGAAAAGGTTGAGGCAAAAATGTTACAATACAGTATTCATCCTACTCCAAACTATGGTATAACAGCTTGTTGGGGATCTATACTTATTTTCAAATGATTGCATGCTTTATTTGGTGGTAGATCTTTAATGCTATTGAGGCTGAAGCTTAATTTTCGACTAATTACATTTATCCTATCATGGTTGTACAGGCAAGGCTTTTGTCATATTCAAGTCGAGTGTGGCTGCTGAATCTGCAATAAATAAATTAAAGGAGGGATGCCTTGTTGCGGACAAGAGGTAGTCTATTTTCTCTCTTTCTATTTTCTCTGAGTTTGAAAATGACAAACTATAAATCAATATGGTTGATAAGAATGACTAGCATAATAACATTCTACCTGTCAATCATTCAATATTATTTCTTTTCTTTCTTTTTTTCGATTCCTCCTTGACGCAGCGGATATAACAAGGAAGCTCAAATGTTACCTTGGCTAGTAAACCCTAGAATTCTCTAGGAAGACAGAGAGAATAAACTCCAATTTGATTGATAATATGAATAAGATTACAAACCTAAGGCCAAGATGACCTATTTATAATGTTCTTTAACCTAGAAGCCCTAGGAAATCAAATAAGAAAAGAATTAAACAAATGACGAAATATTAGAAAGATCCTCAACTACGAAAATCCAGTTTTTGGAAATTAAACGCTGGAATTTGGCCAAATTCTGACTAGGCTTGTGAAACAAGAAGTCTTGTGGATGTCGTCGTTCTCTTCAAATCCATATATTACGGACCCAAAACAAACATGCCAACCAAAGTTATGTCAATCCAAACAGCCTGAAAAGTACAAAACATCCACTTTCAGGATATGGCAACAGAAAATAATCTTTTAACACGTGAATTACCAATTCTCCAATCATTTTTCTGTCCTTCATCACTTCATCCTCTTGGAATTATCTTTAAAATGCACCCATTGCCGTGATTCACATATGTTTGATGCTTGTCATGTTTTTTATGGTGTCGAATGCAAGTTAGTTACCACTATGATGCCTTTGTATACCAGATAAGAGAATAGTCGTACTCATTATTTCAAATGACTAAATTTAAATTATATGTTTTATCGTTTTTCTTTGTAAAGACTTAGGGCTTTAGTTTCTTAAATCATTTACAAAGGCAACTGTTAAATTGGTACAAGTTATGAAATGATTCAACTCCACTGATTTTACAGACCTATCATTGGCATCAGAAGAACTCTAAAAGTGCCTGACAAAGCAGCGAGATTTGTTGGACATCTGAGCATTCCCAAACTCAGGTTTCATAGTCAGCGTGAAGAAATGGTGACTAACCTATCCCTCAAGTAACAGTAGTTGACGGAGACAATGTAGTTCGACAATTTGAATCGTTTGTTTCCCAGGTCTCCATTAAATTATTATCCCTGCATATAAATAAAAAATAAAAAATAAACTATACTGGAAACAATTTAGGCATTATTTAGTATCCAATACTATCACCATTTCAAACGGTTAATGGTTATGAATTTAGCTGATTTTTTGCATGGAGACTTAAAAGATAGAAATCTTGGATCGTTGAACTACATTGCAAAGTTAAAAGATGCAAGCACTGTTTCTAATAACACTACTTGAGGTGCCTCTCAACTACTGATACATGCACGTTTCATTGAGGGATCCCTTAAATTGGGTTATTAGAAGGACACAGTGTTGCGGCTCAACCTGTAATGTAGTTTGACAATCCGAAATAGCCATATTTTAGGGTTTCTTTTAGGACTCATCTCTGTAAAACTATCAGTCAAATCAGAATCTCTTTAACCCCAATGTATTTCCCTTGCGGTATCCTCTTTGATGGATACATTGTGGCCCACTTTCACTGTAGCTTAATGATCCAAGTCGGCTATATTTTAGGTCCACTCAAGGATCATTCTTGTAAGCAATAAGCCAAATCGAAAGTAAATGGTGATAATTTAAATGTTTGTCGGATACACTATGTTCATCTGTTTATGTTATCACAATTAGATGTCTTAATGGTCTTTGGACTGATTTTTTGCATCAATGATTTTGGACGGAGACTTTAATGAACTACAATGCATAGTGGGCATATTGGGCTTGCCAATGCCTCTCTAATAATCATATGAATGAATTCTTTCTTGTTCCTTTGTAGAGAAAGGCAGTATCAACATCACACTGTTCTCAGCCCAATACAATCGAGTACGACATGGCCATGGAATGGTGTCTTCTACAACAAAAGTCAGATTTATGGTGGGACGCTTTATACAAGGTGCTCCGAATTTTCCTAATCGTAGCACACTAGCCATTTTTCCATGATATTTAATGTAGACTATACAATTTTTTCTGAAGTTATTCAAGTGCTTTCTGTTCGACGTCCCAAGCACAGTACTGTTTCGGTGTAGAAAAACAAATTTTAATTTCATCCTAGTTGCCGAGGGGCCACTAGTCAAACTGTTTCTATGTAGAAAAACAAATTTTAATTTTGCAATCAATTAAGAAAAACTTCTTTACACTTTTAAACCTGACTTGGGATAATTTTAGAAAATTCAGTACTGTGAGAAAAAGAAACATTTGATGTGTTTTCTTTGTTCACAGATTTGGGACTTCCGACTTTACATGTGTCTTCCAATATTAGGGAATAATTTTTCATTTTTTAACTTTCTAATATTTTAGTTTTCCTCCCCTTGGGAGCCCCTTCTCTGCAGGAACATGAAAAGGAGACTGGAGATGGTATTACAGTGAAAAAGCAATTGTAATTAGCTAGGCACCCTCGGTGAGCTTGCATCCTTGGCTGAAATTGTTATTGTGTTGGCTGTGTTTACTATCCTTGGCTGAAATTAGCATTGTTATTTTTTTTTGCAGGAGAAAATTGCGTTTCTTTTGTGGATTACGGTAGAGTCAGAAGAGGGTTGCCCCATAAATTGGACAGCATACAGGGTCCTGCCCACATAGAGGATCGTTGTCAATCGCTGACAACATAGACATCAGGTTTGTGTAAATCTGTCATGATCAAATATAATTTTGCAATCTTGGGAGGAAGTATTAGAATCGAGTTCATACGCTAGCATGTCTTAATTATTCCAAGGATAGTTTTAGGTCAGCTTGTAATATGTGCATCTTTTGTAACAACTCTTGTTCACTACAAATTGAGCGTTATGATGCACCTAAATATAGAGTTTCACCATTCATGGCTGACTGCTAATTTTGCATCGTTGTGTTTACAGTGTTTTCCCTTTGCATTTCTTTCTTACGTATACCCATATTTGATTCACAATCTGGGAGTGATTTTAATACACAGCCTGTTGTTTGGTCCTCTCTTTAGCATGAGTAGTTTTTCGATGTGGCTATAGCATTGTTCGTCCGTCATGTTACTAATCTACTCGTCATGATCTGTCTATCCGTTAATACTACTATACCCTAAAGCATAAATCCGTTGTGCCCGCGAAGGGAAGAATCAAGAGGATGGGGCCTAGTTTTTATGCGAGAAAGAATCCCAAATCCTTTTTCTTTTGACAAAGAATTTCATTTGTTTTGGATCTTTGAATTGCTACCGCAGACATATTCCCTTTTGCTTTAATCGGATTCTGTGGGTGCTCGGTTGAGAGTGAGCACCAAGTAACAGGTATTCGCACTTGTTGGAAGATTGGAGGCTATCGGGAATCCCATTGACACAAGTCTAATCCTATAGTCAACTAGGGTTTAGAGTTTTCCTCAAAGTGTAATACAAAGCTAGGGTTTTGTCCTTTGTCCAATGTGCTTTCTTGTGTTGTTATTAACCTTGTTATTGTAAATAGATTAGGAGTGATTTGTAGAGTGATTTGAGGGTTGAGTGTTGTCCTCTCTAATCCTCTTGTCTATAAGTTTGGTGTTGTAACCGGTTTCATTCGAGAAATGTACACATCAAAATTCAAGATGGTGTCAGAGCAGGAACTCTAAATTCCTGTTTCTGTTGTTTGTTTATGCTGAGTTCTTACTTTAAGCCAAGATGGTTGAAGAAAACTCCTCTGAAGCTAAAAGCTCATTGGCTCTTTCAGTTTTACCTGATGTTGATATCAACCCTAATCAACGTCTTAGTTCTATTCTGTTGAATGAATTCAACTATCTTCCCTAGACTCGTGCTGTTTCACTTGCACTTGGAGGGAGATCCAAGCTAGGCTATGTCAATGGTGCCATCGAGGTTCCTGCTCTACCTGTGAGTCGTGGTTATGCAAAAACCAGTTGGTCATGTCTTGGTTGCTCAACTCCATGGAGCGTAAGATTGCTGAAATTTTCAGCTCTTCTAAGTCATCTATGCATCTTTGGAATCAACTTCAAGAGATGTATGGAAATCAAAATAATGTTGCACGTATCTTCCAGCTTAAGAAAGATATCTCGAGCCTCCAACAAAGGGGTAAAATCTTTGTTCAACACCTTGGTAGTCTTACAAGCATGTGGAACAAGCTTGATGTTTATCTTCCTCACACCACTAACACCACTGTGTTAACCAAGAGAGTTGAAGAAGACAAGATCTTTCAGCTCTTAGCAAGCTTAGGTCCAGAATTTGAGGATCTCAGAAGCCATGTTTTAATGAATGATGAGCTTCATTCCTTCTCCGATGTTTGCGCCATCATCCAAAGGTAAGAAGTAAGAAGAAAAGTCATGAGTCAACAGACTAAAGGCAGTATTCCTAAGATTAGGGCTTATGTCTCTAGCAACAATTGATTTGAGGGCAAAGTTTACAAAGGGAAAAGACCGGATTTGAAATGCAGCTACTATGACACACTTGGGCATACAAGAGACAAGTGTTGGATACTTCATCTAGAGTTGAAGCCCGAGTTTTTGAAAGAGACAAGGGGTCCACAGAGAAACATGAACAGCAGTAATGCTTACAAAGCCAACTATGCAACTACTTCTTTGAATGAGGGAATGGCAAAATTCACTGCCAATCTTGTTGCACTAATCAATGATTTTGCAGCATACATACACAGCAAACATGTGCATAACAGTGGAGAGAAGCCTATGTAGCTGAAGAGAATAATCACATAGTTCTACTTGGAAAATTTGATGGTTTCTTAGCTGAACATGACCATGTGTCGCAGAAAGATATTCCAGGTATTTCAAGTGCCTTCTTTACTGCTCTAAGTACTAGTAGTGGGCATGATTATTGGATCATAGACTCATGAGCCACAAATCATATGACAAATCAAATTACCAACCTGCATAATTTTGAAAAAATGTCAAGACCTTCTCTAGTGTCAGTAGCTAATGGTAAAGGTGTCTCAGTCGAAGGAAATAAAAATGTCAACTTACTGTCAAAGCACATAGAGTCAATTGCCATTACAGTCCTTCTTTTCCTTTTCAACTTTTATCAGTAGGAACCATCGCCAATTCTCTAAATTGTCTCGCCATTTTCTCCCCTTACGATGTTATTTTTCAGGATATCATCACCAAAAGGATGATTGGTGAAGGTTTCTTTTTGAATGGCCTTTACTACCTAGCTAAAGACACCAAGGATCCCAAGCTTTTTCAAGTCAATTCCAATGTCTCTCAAGAGCAACAACTTTGGCACCAACGTTTGGCACATCCTTCTGAAAAAGTAATGTCGTTTTTGTTTCCAGGACTATGTAAAGGCAAGTTACATTGTGATATTTGTCACTTGTCTAAGTCTTCTAGGTTGCCTTTTGATTCTTCCACCTCTGGAGCTAGTCATCCTTTTGAAATCATTCACTCAGACATTTGGGGTCCTGTACTAGAGTCCTTTGATAGGTATAGGTATTTTGTAACCTTTGTTGATGATTTTACAAGGATAACTTGGTTGTACCTTGAAATTTAAGAGTGAACTTCCAAATGTTTTTCAAGATTTTCATAAATTAGTTGGTACTCAATTTGCATAAAAAATTCATATACTAAGATCTGACAATGGCACTGAATAAATGCCCCATAACATGTCTCAATACCTGAGTGTTCATGGCATTCTACATCAAACATGTGTTGGCACACCCCAACAAAATGAGATTGCTGAGAGAAAGAAGAGAGATCTCCTTGAGAAAACAAGATCACTCATGTTTCATGTGAATGTGCCAAAGAAATTCTGGTCACAAGGTGTACTTACAGCCACATACCTTATCAATAGATTGCCTGGTAAAGTGCTAGGTTTCAAGTCACCATATGAGGTATTGAAAGGTAGAAAAATTGATCTCTCACACTTAAGAGTGTTTGGTTCCACTTGTTTTGTTCACAATCAACCTCTCCACAGTGATAAACTTGATCCTAGAGCAACCAAATGTGTCTTATGGGTTATTCATCCACCCATAAAGGTTACAAATGTTATAGGACAACCACAAGAAAACTTGTGGTCTTAAGGGATGTGAGATTTGATGAAAACATCATCTACTTCTCAAAGAAACTAAGTGATGAAAGTCTACCACGAAAACTCCACATCGCTTGATACTTCAACCTTACCTTTAGAGCCATCACCACCTTCAGAGCTGTCATTTCCTCAAGCCACATGCCCTAAACCTCAAGTCCCAATTCGACGAAATCCTTCTCGGGTTTGACAGCCCCTACTTCGACTACATGATTATGTCACTTATGCTTCTAGTTATCCCTTCACATATTTTGTGCCTTATAAGTAGTTTTCATCATCTCATAATTCCTTTCTTAGTACCTTGGATAGTACTCATGAACCACAAACATTTCAAGAAGCCAATGAACTTGACATTTGGCGAAATGCAATAAGGGATGAACTGCAAGTTTTTCATGATAATAGAACATGGAGTGTAGTTAAACTTCCCAAAGGGAAGAAAACAGTGGGCAATCGTTGGGTGTACAAAACGAAATTCAACACAGATGGGACTATTGAAAGACACAAGGATCATTTGGTGGCTTGGGGTTTCACTCAGACCTATGGCTTAGATTACAAGGAAACCTTTGCTCCAGTGGCCAAAATGAACACTGTAAAGGTTCTGTTATCAAATGGATGTGAAGAACGCCTTCTTACATGGTGAACTGGAGGTAGAAGTGTACATGAAACTCCCACCAGGTCACCCACAATCTAGTGAACCTGACATGGTCTGTAAACTGCACAAATCCATTTATGGATTGAAACAATCTCCACGAGCATGGTATGCAAAATTGAGCTCGGTTCCTAAAGAGTGTGGCTTGCAAAGAAGCAATGTTGACTCATCTCTTTTTGTTCGTATTGGTTCAGTTGGGAAGTTAATTGTTTTAATCTATGTTGATGATCTCATAGTGACTTGTGACAACATTGAAGAAGTTCACTCTCTCAAGCTTGCCCTTCGAAGCAAGTTTGCACTCAAAGACCTGGGACATCTTAAATATTTTCTCGGTATTGAGTTTGCCACATCACAGAAAGGCATCTTTCTTAATCAAAGGAAATACACCATTGATCTCTTGAAGAAATCTAGTTTAATGGATTGCAAATCTACCTGCACTCCTCTGGATAGTAAGTTACAACTCAATGATCATGGGGAAGCTATTCTTGATGTCACTGATTATCAAAGGTTGGTAGGCAAGATTCTTTACCTAACAATCATGCGTCCTGATATCTCATATGTTGCGAGCATCGTGAGCCAATTTATGCATCCACCTACATCAGTTCATATATGCAAATTGTGAAGAGAATTCTTCGTTATCTTAAATGGTCTATTGGTTGAGGACTCTTAATGTAGAAGAATGACAATGTTGCCATCAAGGGTTACACTGATGTTGATTGGGCAGGAAATTGCCTTGATTGCAAGTCAACTACAGGTTTTTGTACCTTTGTAGGTGGGAATCTGGTAACAGGGCGAAGCAAAAAACAAAGTATTGTAGCTTGATCTAGCGCTAAGGCTGAGTATCGAGCTATGGCCTCCACTGCATGTGAACCAATTTGGTTGAAAAAGCCTTCTGTTTAATCTAGGGTTTCCCAGTAATGAACCTATGTCTATGTTCTGTGAAAATCAAGCTGCCATGCATATTGCCTCCAACCCTATCTTGCACGAGAGAGCGAAGCATATTGAAGTGGATTGTCACTATGTTCGAGCTCAAGTTCAATTCAAAGTCATAGACATGCATTACACTCGCAACCATGATCAATTGGCTGATCTGTTTACCAAGTCTCTTCCTACTATTCAGTTCCTGCGCATTCTGTCCAAGCTTGGCTCCAGGAATCCCCTAGATCCAGCTTGAGGGGGAGTGTTGGAAGATTGGAGGCTATCGGGAATCCCATTGACACAAGTCTAATCCTATAATCAACTAGGGTTTAGAGTTTTACTCAAAGTGTAATACAAAGTTAGGGTTTTGTCCTTTGTCCAATGTGCTTTCTTGTGTTGTAATTAACCTTGTTATTGTAAATAGATTAGGAGTGATTTGTGGAGTGATTTAAGGGTTGAGTGTTGTCCTCTCTAATCCTCTTGTCTATAAGTATGGTGTTGTAATTGGTTTCATTCAAGAAATATACACATCAAATTCAAGAGCACTTATTCCGCATCTTCTACCCAAGTTTTCGTCTTTAAAACCAGTCATTTCTTACCCAGTGATTCAGAAAATCAATAATTAAATCTTGCATGTAAGGATCGAACGGATTTTTGTTTTAGGTTATGAAGTTCAATATTGAAATCTTGCAAATAAGGATCTAATGGTTTTTGCACTGGTTGTGAAGTTTTGTTCCACTATAAAATTAATTGGTAATATAGAGAGTAGACTAATTTACCTATAAACTCATGCAAAGTCCCATTTTTCCATCAATGTGAAATTCATTCTCAACAAAATAGACATTGAAAAAAGAAAAGAAAAAGAGTATCACATAGTGGTACATACCATTATTGTTGGACCCCTTCAAAAGTCTTGTCACTTGTTAATTATGTATTAATCTTGTGGTATTTTTCTTCGTTATGTTACAAGAAGTCTCGAGTTCAAATCTCTCCTCTCCATGTACATAAGAAGTTTCAAATGCACCAACGTTTTAGAAGTTGAAAGGGAAGTTCCATTAAGATGCAATTGTTTTCTTTTGTGACACAACAAAATGTGTCCCAAATATTTGCGTTGTGCCCTTGAAAGAGCCAAAATATATATAGCACAAACCAACCACAAAGAAAATCTGAGTGATGGTCTCATCGCCACATAATGTTATTAATTTGTGTATTGTAATAACAAAAGGAATTGTTATTAACACTCTAAAAATTTCATTTGGCACTCCAAACTTTCTATATTTAGAAAGAAAAATATACTTGTGAGAAGTGTAGAATGAGATTTTTTAAGTGCTAATAACAATTATCATAACAAAATAAGAATTGAGATGGTTCATGTCATACACTTAAAGTATAAAATTAATAAATAAATCCACAAATCATAACAAATATAATATATTAATAATATCACGTGACAGTTGTAACAGACACACTGAAATCCTTATCCAATTGAAGTAACATGTTTATCATTAGCAAATGGAAAGTTTGTCAAAAGTTAGAAGGTCGGCCAAATGGGTGGATACAAAAATCATGACATGCAAGTAGAGGTGGGCAAACGGGTATAGGAAGCACGGGTCAGGCCGGGTAATCGCGGTTCGGGACAGATACGGGCCGGGTCTTATTTTTTTAAAGAAGAAACAGGGCAGGGTTGGGCTATGGTATGTATAGGGTGGGGTGAGTCTAAATCTATAGAAGCACGGGGCCCGGGCCAACCCGTTTCTAAAATGAAATGAATGGATATGATTTGTTTCTCTGAGTGACCTAGCCTCTTTTCCCATTCCCACTCCTATCTCTCCTCGCCGACATCACTGAACGCAAACCACCACCGATTCACCACCATTGTCACCCATCATTGCCGTTGCGACCATCACCACCCCATCATCAGCACTGACTCATCTTTTCCCACTCCTATCCTATTTCTTAATTTCCTGTCTCTCCTCGACGACGCCACCAAACTCAGACTATCACTGATTCACCTTTGTCACCCCAGACCTTCACTAATTCACCACCGGTGGTTCAGCTACTGGTGCAGGTATGGTTGTTGTTGCTACAACTGCTGTCACTGTATTAGCTGCATCTGGAAAGACATCGTCTATTCCTAACTTCCAAATTTCCAAATTTGGTTATCTTCCAGTCAACAAATTCTTGATGGAGTTCTTTATGCAAAAGGTGGGTGCTTATATGAAACTAAAGTTAGTAAAAGAAAACCTTGCCTAGGAAACACATTTCCATAGCAAGTCGAATGAGCTTTTTCAAAAGGTACTCATAGATTTGAATGTATACTATTTGGATTTAAATGTGAACTCATCTTTGTAAGCTATTATTTGTTAGGGTTAATTTCAGTTTACTACTCTAAAATTTCTTGATTTTCAACATTTCATACAAGTTTTTTTCATCCTATAGTACATAAAGTCATAATTATGGGACAATTTCATACTTTCGTTAAATTGTCTGTTAAAATAGGAGTTAACATTTGACGTGACGCCCACATGGACCGTGACTAGGCGCCATGTGGAAATTAAAAAATTGAATAAAAATTTAAAATAGAAGTCGTCCTCCCGAGCCTGGCAGTCCTCCATCTTTCCTATCCTTTCTTCTTCTGTTGTTCATGTTTTTCAATTATTAAACTGCAAAAAAATTGTAAAAAATCAACACACCAATTAATCCAGGAAGCCACATCCCATAAATCAAACCATGTTTGATATAAACTCAAATTCTTCATAAAAAAATTGTGGCCAAATTCGTTGACCAGTCGTCGCCTCCATGTCTCGGCCATCTTCGAAATCAGCTATCGGTACCTCAATCGGGCTCCGGCGGAGTTTTCTCTCTCCTCACCCACCAAAATCAACCCTCCCTTGTGTCACAACACTTCCAGCATCAGCCGCCACCAAATCTACTCTCTCTCTCCTGTCTCCCTCACAGTCTCACCCTCTCAGTCTAAAACTCAAGTGTGGAGTCTGCTAAAATACTTTTTAGCTTTTAGGTTTTTAAATTTCAAACTTCTAAATTTTTTTTAATTTTTAATTTCCACGTGGCGTCCATTCATTATCCATGTAGGCACCAAGTCATAAGTTAACCTCTGTTTTAACAGACATCTTAACAGAAGTAAGAAATTGTCCCATAATTATGACTTTAGGTACCAATTTGGAACGAAAAAAAAACTTGATGTACGGAATATTGAAAACCAATAAACTTCAAGGTAGTAAACTGATATTAACCTTATTTGTTAATATTGGCAGGGAAAGATGGGAATTTAAGAAACAATTTTTTTTTGGGTGGTTGGTTGTGAAAGATGTATTCCCTTTGTGATCTGTTCTAAAAAAAAATGTAATTGGACCAGTGGACCAACCCGGCCAGAATAGGTCCGTTTCAAACAGGTCGGGTTAGTTCGGTTCCAAATCTCAAAATTCATATACCCGGTCCGTCTCATCCAGTTGCATTTTTTAACAAGTCCAATTCGGTTCCTCTAAATTTGGGCCTGACATGGCTCGTGTCCATCCCTACATGCAAGAACATAAGATATCAAGTGCAAGGCTTTTACTGTGAGCAAGCCTTCTCCACCACCTCCATTCTTTTTTATTAGACTTAATTGGATTATAAGTCTCCATAGTGATAGGGTAGTTGGAGGATAATCATTGTGGTAAAAAAAAATTAGGATTTAAGACGTTGTGATGAAGTCTGTTTGGATTTAGGCCCGAATTTGAAAATTTTGTCAATTCTCTATTAATTGTTAACACATAAAGGCTCACATGTGAGACTAAAAAGATAAAGTTAGCCTCACATGTAGCCCCACGTGCTAACAATTAAAGAAAAGTTCTGTTTTGGCTTGATATGTGTGGCTCATGTGTTAATAAATAACAGAAAATTGGCATCGCTCTCCGGATCTCGAGAGCCAGACACCCAATAGGATTACTTGTTCGAAGATCGAAGAGGCACAACCCCTCAAACTTCGAGAGCCAGATACCACGGATCGCGGATCAGCTTTCCGGATAC
>JADOBS010303416.1:0-18833 GCA_015708375.1 Cydonia oblonga
GTTCGGCTATGGGGGGGGGGGGGATAGAGGAATGCATCATTCAAGGCTTCTCCAAATCAACACAAAAATTGCCATGCACAAAGCTTCTCAACAACCATGAGATTTTTTCCTCTCCCCCTTTCTTCCCCCAACATATCTTCAGTTTGGATAGACAACATTGTGAAGGCAACCAGCAACATCTTTAGTTTGGATAAACAACACTGCAGTCATAGAATCAGCGAATCGAGGAGCACCTTCAGTTTGGACAAACAGCACTGCTTCGATGCTGACTGATTAGGTATCCAAGTCTCAGTCAACAAGGATTTTCGAGTCCTTGTTGGTAGAGGACATCTCATCAGCCTTCTTGACGAAGTAAGGTGTTACCAGATTACTAGGCTCGGCACATTGAAAGTCGAGTTTTATTTTATGATTGGATATTCACAAGTACATTTTAGAGTTCGGCATTTCGACGGCCAAACCACATTTACAATCAAGACATTTTTCTCATTCTAGAATTTGTGTTCGTATAGTTTGGTACCAGTTCAGCATACTTATACTCTCACGAATATAATTACCGAGACTAATGCCGACGATTTGTGAACTTCGCAGAACTAGTAGCCTTGTCTTCAGGCTCTAGAACCCGAAGGCGGAGACATGTTTCTTCCTTGGCTGCAGTCGCATTATCATGAAGTTAATAGCACACCCAAGCCACATTATTAAATTTTACTCCCCGACCAAACTCGACCGACAAGTTAGCACGCCCTGCACACAACCGAATGACGTAGTTAGCTTATTAATTACTCAGCATGCGCGCCACGTAGGCTTGGTAATTTTTAGGGTCAACATTTTGGCACGCTCAATGAGACCAAGTGCTAAAGCTACGAAGTTCATGACCATTGAAACACGGTCCATAAAAAAGTAAACAGTCATGGGTAAATTAACGACTAATCTTCCATCTACAGTCCAAAGCCAGGACAAGATGACTTGTCACAGGCACATAATTCTACTACTACCGTAACAACTTAAGCCACAAGTACGACACACCGAGAAAATGAAGTTAATCTCGGTGGTCAGCCTCGTGATACTAAAATCCCCACTAAAATGACAAAAGGCGTTTTTGTTGAAGTACTAGTGGATGATTGTGACGATGACGAGGATGAAGCCTCTTGTCAACCATCTAAGTCTTTTCTCCTGAGATGATTCGAAGAACAATCCTAGCAATGAGAAAATGTTCAGCCGAGAGGTAAAAAGTGTAACATCCCACATCGACCCTACCTCCATATAGCACGAGGCATTTTGGAAACTCACTGGCTTCGGATTCTATCGGAATTCCAAAGTTAAGCGAGTTCGAGCGAGAGCAATCCCAGGATGGGTGATCCACTGTGAAGTTCTCACGTGAGTTCCGAGAAACAAAATCGTGAGGGCGTGGTCGAGGCTCAAAGTGGACAATATCGTGCTATGACGGAGCCGAGACTGGGATGTGACATAATGGTATCAGAGTCACATGCTGTTCGGTACTGATATGGTGGTGAGGATGTCAGGTTCCCCTTAAGTGAGGTGGATTGTGAGATCCCATATCGACCAATGGATAGGGGATGATGTGCCTTATATGTGCATGCTCCCCTCCTTATAGCACGATGCCTTTTGAGAACTCATTGGCTTCGGATTTCATTGGAACTCCGAAGTTAAGCGAGTTTGGGCGAGAGCAATCCTATGATGGGTGACCCACTGGAAGTTCTGGTGTGAGTTTCCAGAAACAAAACCTTGAGGGCGTGGCCAGGGCCTAAAGTGGACAATATCGTGCGACGGTAGAGTCGAGACTGGGATGTGACAAAAAGTATACTTGAAAAGATGTGTGATAATAGCGTTATACACAACAGGTTGCTCAGAGTTCTTGTTAATAAAGTGCACAAAGTTGGACCCGCCGATCGTCCTAGGTAGCCTATTCTAAAGAATAATTCCCTACCAGCAATACAGGCCGAGACAAGATCTGCTCAGCTTAAAATGATTGACTTAGAGAAAAATATTGGATCAAGCAACAAATTGGATAGAGTTGACCAAGGAGCAGAAGCAGCGTCTGTTGACATGGTTGAAGTCCAGAAAATGATTTATTCAACCTTAAAAAATGGGTTGAAGTTCCCAAAATTCATTAACCCATATCCAGCCTTTGTAAAAAGGTTCGAATATCCTAAGGGATTCAAGATTCCAAACTTTAGCCTTTTCGCTGGAGAATCGTCCTTGTCTTAATTAGAACACATGGCTCGATTCACTGCTCAATGTGGAGATGTTAACAATGATTTTCATAAATTACAACTGTTCAATCTGTCGTTAACCGGCTCAGCGTTCGCATGGTACATTAACTTCCCACCCAACTCCATCCAAAGCTGGGAGGAATTGGTTGAAAAATTCCATAAGCAATTCTATCAGCCAGGGATAGAAATATCAGTTTCTTCTTTGCCCATGATTGCTCAATCATCTGACGAGTCGTCAATGGAATATCTTACGAGGTTTAAATAGGCCGGAAATTGGTGCTGAGTACCTCTTCCTAAAGTTGGGTCTGTTAGGCTCGCCCTGAATGACCTAGACGTGGAATACAAAAAGAAATTCTTGGGGGCAAACTTCCGAGATATTTACGAATTGGCTCAACATGTCGAACAATATGATTACTTGCACCGAGAAGAGAAATCTTGAAATCCTCAACTGAGGGGACGATCCATAAGAACCTAATAGTAAGTTATGCATCAGCCGAAGGTGAAGAGTCCCAATATGCCAGTATAGATATGGTTGAGATAGTAATTGACAAACCATACGTATGCAAAACATTGGCTCATGCTAACTCCAAAGATGTCAAAACCCGCTCGGCCCCTGTGGAAGCCGCCGTCAAAACATCAAAGGTCTACACCTTCGACATCACCAAGGCCGATGCCATCTTCGACTAGTTATTGCTTACAAAAATTGTCAAGCTTTAGCCAGAGCATAATATTCCCAAAGCCTGAGATTTGAAAGAAAAGACGTATTGCAAATACCATAACTCGAACAAACATACGACAAATAATTGTGTCGTATTTCGCGATGCCATCCAAAGCTGGATCGACAATGGTAAACTCAAGTTTCTTAAGAAACAAATTATCGTTGATGCCGATCTTTTCCCTTCGACGACGGTAAGCATGGTAGATATTCATATACCCAAAGACAAAAGAAAAGGAAAAGCCGAATTCATCCCAACGCAGTATGTCCCTAAGCAGAATTCTCGGCCACGATTGAAAATTGATCTATCTTCGAATGAGCCACCCAAGTATTTTTCAAACCTAGCTTATGTTGAATCAATGTCGATCTTCTGTGCGGAGGAAACTGACGGGCCGATGGTTTTATGTAGTCTGTGCAAATCAAACGTCATCATAACTGAGCCAAAAGAACAACCACTTGAGGTTGAAGCACCGCAACTCACGCCTGCACCTGCGACATCATCTTAAAAAGCACTTGGTGCAGGCCAATGTCATAAAGTTTTCGATAGGCGCAGCCCTCAAACACAAAATAACAAGCCGTCTTTAGCCAGACGACAACTTGATTTTGAAGCGCCATTTTACCAAGAATATTATTATGTGTGCAACTCTGGCAGCTCAAGTTCACCTGCGAACCGACAAACCTTCAAGCCACCTAAGCCACGTGACCAATGCTGATATAGCTACAAATCCCCTACCGATGCATATATTGTGTTGTCCAAGTCGCAAAAACACTGCTGCCAAAGAATAAATTGTATGGTTCGCCGACGAGCAACCCAGGTTACCTCGAATACCAAATCGCAGCTAAAAACAATGGTGGGTAACGAAGATGACTGACAACCTTCAGTAATCATGGTCGAGCTGCTTCAAGGAAGAAGGTGATCGATCACAATTTTGAAACCACAATTGAAGAATCCGAGAAGCAAATCAAACTCCTTTTTCGGCCTGGGTAGATGAAATCTCGCCTCAAACATTTCTGGAAGGAAACCGAAAGTAAACTTCCTCCACTACCCCTACAAGAGCCATTAATCAAAGTCCAACAAAATCTCCACCCACCGTTTCTCAGTGAAGCTTTGAATTACAATCGGGAGTTTCATAAGAAACATTCGACTAATGACTTGTTCGGCCTGCCAAATACATGCCAAGAGTCTCTTGATCTGGCGTTAACCTACCCCGATGCCGAACAGATCATCCAAAAGACCACGGATCTGGGAATTAAGGCTAGGTTCCAACATATATGCGAGGTCCGAGTTCTCGGCTTTGAGGTAGAACCTTATACTGATATTGATATTTCTGAGCTTTCTTTCTCTCTCGATGACCTTTAATATCTGCAATACCACTTTGAAGTTTTCTCAGCTGTTTCCTTCTTCGGCTTTACGACATATGAAAAAGAGCGCCTGACGTGTTTATATGCTTACGAGGACATAAAAGATACCCGCATCACATATCAGAAGCGAACTTGCAAGACTTTACAAGCGCAAGACCAAGCCTCAACACCGAACAAGCCATTGGACGACATTCAAAACAAAACAGCCCCGACAGATATGCCGCATAAACGTGTTGTCGCTGCAGCCTAAGATGGCCAAGCGAATGATGTCCATGAGCAAGACATATTTCCTGAAAATCCAGAAGACGAAGATCACGACCCGATGAGCCCTTCGGTCCTCAACAACATGGAAAATCAACGTAGTCCATGTCTTACCCGCATAATTCCAGCCAACCACATCCCAACCAAATTTCTTGGATGGTGATGTGATTGTCGAGGAGGCCACGCAAGTTGATTTTGTGGCCACCGAAGAAGTTGAGCAAATAAGCAAAGAGGATAAACTTAAAGCAGCTCTCACCAAACTGTTTCCCCGTTCTTCATCCATTGATCTTCATCACTTGAAGCTGTTGTATGTCATGGCCCATATTGAAGGATACCCGATTTCTAAAAATTTTGTCGACTGTGGAGCAACGGTTAACATCATGCCCGTTTCTGTCATGAAAACACTATGTTGCTCCTACAACGAACTCATTCTATCAAGGGTAACCATGAACAGCTTTGTTGGCGACAAGTCTTAAACTAAGGGAATGTTTCCTTTAGAGGTCAATATCGCAAGTCGAAATCCCATGACCGTATTTTTTTATAGTCGATTCAAAAACCGAGTATAATGCATTGCTTGGTCGTGACTGGATACACCAAACTAGTTGCATCTCTTCGTCATTATATCAAATCCTCATCTTCTGGGACGGTAAATCGATCGTAGTTCACCAGGCCGACAATAGCCATTTAAAGCTAATATGATTCAATCTCATTATTACGATGATCATGTCGGCTACATCACCCTACAAGGTTTCAATGAAGAATGACGGCTGACTTGGATCTTAGTTCAGAAAGCAATCGAGGTTGGCACTAAGACTATAAATTAGGATTCAGCGAGACTCGAGGTTGGCTAACCTAATTGCCAATCCTGATGCCTGATACCAAATAGGATATATGTCGGGCTACAGTTTCATCTATCATGGAATGCCTGCTGGCCCATTACTACACTATTTCCAAGCAACCAAATTTTGGAGTGCACTTAATAGAGTTCCTCGCCAAATGAGATAATAGCCCAGTCTTGTCACTTGATAAAGTCCAAGTTGCCCAGCCAAGCTCAAAGATAGTCAGCCCCAAGTCAAAGATCCATTAGACGAAATAAATGTTGGAACAGCTAATAACCCTCGACCTTTATTTATTAGTTATTTGTTGGCCCAACCTATCAAAGTCGACTTTGTAAATTGCTCAAAGAATTTAAAGACTGTTTTGCTTGGAGTTATCATGAGATGTCTGGTTATAAACCTTTCCGCCAACCCCCTCTAACGATTCTCGACTGAAGTCCAACTCAGCATAAAAGATGAACTCGTTCGACTTTTAAAATCTGGTTTTATTCGGACAGCTCAATACGTCAAATGGTTGGCAAATATTGTCCCAGTTTTAAAGAAAAGTGGTGCTCTACGTATTTGCATTGATTTTTCGTAATTTGAACTTAGCAACCCCTAAAGACGAATATCTAATGCTAATTTCAAACTTTCTAATCGATGCTGCAACAAACTACTAGATGTTATCTTTCATGGATGGCCATGCTGGGTACAACCAAATTTTCATTGCTGAGGTCGATGTCCACAAAACTGTTTTTCGTTGCCCCGGGGCACTCGGGACCTACGAATGGATCGTCATGCCTTTCGGGCTTAAGAACATCGGTGCCACATATCAACGTGCTATGAATACCATTTTTGTGGTCAAATTGAAGCACCACCGAACACATTTGGATGATCTTCGGCGAGTTTTCCTTCATATGTGCCAACATAACCTTCAATGAACCCTGCCAAATGCGTATTTGGTGTATCGGTAGGCAACTTCTTGGGTTACCTTGTACATCATTATGCAATCGAGGTAGATGAGAATAAAGCTCGTGCGATCATTGATGTTCCACCCCTAACAACCAAGAAGCAATTACAATCTTTACTCAACAAAATCAATTTCCTCCGCCGTTTCATTTCTAACTCGGCAGAGAAAATGAAGGCTTTTTTCACGATCTTGAGACTTAAAGGATTTTGACAAATTCGAATGGGGCAAAGAACATCAAGATGCTTTCACGCAAATCAAGGTCTCCCTCACTACCACACCTGTCATCGTGCCACCTCAGCGCGGTAAACCTCTTAAGTTGTATATCTCGGCTACCAAGGAATCCATGGGTTGTCGTCTTGCATAAGACAACGACACTAGGCGAGAGCAGGCCATTTTTTTTTATCTTAGCTGGAATCTTAACTTAACTGAGATAATTACTCAGCCATTGAGAAACTCTGTTTGGCTTTGTTCTTTGTTGCGTCTAAACTCAAGCATTACATGCTCCCTTATGTTACTCAGGTCATCACCCAGATAGATGTTATTCCTTATATGCTCGCTCGGCCAATAGTAAAAGGTCGAATTGGGAAATGGACAATGGCGTTGTTCTAATTTAGTTTGCAATATGTGCCCCAAAAAGCTGTCAAAGGATAGGCGCTGGTCTGGTGTTGGAATTGTCATCCAGTACCCTGATCACTACTGATGGTATTTTTCTCTCAATTTGGATTTTGTCTGTACAAACAATCAGGCCGAATATGAGGCCCTCGTCATCGGCCTTAATGTCCTTCACGACTTGAAGACAGCCTGCATTCTCGTCTTCTGTGATTCAGAACTTGTGATTAACCAACTCAATGAGACTTTTCGTTGCATGAGTTGTACTTTGGCGCCCTATCATATGGTTGCCAGTTATTTAGCCTCATCATTTGCAGGCATTACGTTCAAACACATTTCACGAGTTCGAAATACTGACGCATACAAGTTGGCTCAAATAGCCTTCGGAGTACAACTTAATCAGCAAGTTCTCCAACACGACCATGTAATCCGTACACGAGTTATGTCCATACCTTCGTTGTTGGAACGAGAGGATCATATAGATATCTGTGCGGTCAAGACATTACTAGACGACTAGAGAAGATTAATCATGTAGTATCTTGATAATCCCAGTGGCAAACACGACCGCAAGACAAGGGTACACTCTACAAATTACATAATGTACCAGAATGAACTATACTGAAAAGGTGAAGACGATCTATTATTATTGTGCCTTGGCCTGGATGAGGCCACCCAAGCTATTGCAGAGGTACACGAAGGAATATGCAGGGCTCATCAATCCGGACGCAAAACACGTTGGTAGCTCCGCCGACATGGTTATTTTTGACAAATCCAGGACTCACACAATTGATGCAGAAATTCGGATACTTGGCCATAATCCTAGTGTACGCGTTCAAAGCTGCCTTCGACACTCTGTATGGTGGAAAAATAGGAAACCAGATTTCGGTGTCTCCTTTTTTGAAGTCTTCCAAAAATATAATCAACACATAATCTATTTTCTCTTCTGTAAGGGCATCACTTAGTACCTGTTTAGCCCATCCATTTGGAAAATTCTGAAACAACATGAAAGACAGTAGAGTTTTGGTTTGATTTCGAAACACACATAATTGCGTTTTACGTATAAATAAACAGATGGAATCCGTATATTTTTGGTAAAGCAGATGAAGGACAGAGTTCTCTAATACTTTTCATAAAAGGAAAATAATTTGACTTTCAGCAACTAAGTGAAAATTTGATCATGTCAAGGGAATGCCAAACGAAGAAACATATTTTTATGTTGATCATACCATTAGTTTACCAACACCGGAAGAAACATTAACGATTCTTGGAGAATCAGATAGCTGGAGGAGGGGCAAAAGTGCTTCAATCACTCTTCTGGTACCATAGTAGTTTGTGTTCAGGCATTGTTCCGCTACCTCGTAGTTTGGTATTGTCGATATTTCACTCCAGTTGATTTCTTCAGGCCTCTGCATCCACGAAAAAAAATTGAAAAGTTAAACCATCTTGGAAGTTTTGCATCATCAATTTCCTAAGTCAACTAGTAAAGTTATATAAGAATGAAATTGTACAAGGATTGTGTTCCCAGAAACTTGTATTCCATAAGATCCTAACCTCATCTCAAATGGGGAAAGGGGAGCGATTTTCTCACTTTCTTTTCTCCCCCTGTACTCATTTCTTTTTTTTCTTTTTTTTCCCTAGCATTTGGATTGAATAAATGTAAGAAGAGTCGAGCAACAAAAACAAGAGAGTAATGAAGGAGAAAATGAGAGCATGAAAATCGCTGCCTACAAGGAAACTGTTTTGCATCTGATACATTTTTCGCCTAGATGTAACTTTTACAGATTCATAGGGTTACTCTTGTCAATTAATGTTGCTTCAATCGCAAAAGGAAAAATCACCTTTCCTTCATGCACATAAAACCTCACCTTACCACTTAAAGCTGATTCGAAATTTTCAGGGGTTAGTATGCTTCCCACAACTGCTGCATTGTTTACCTATACAGTACAAAATTTCCAAAAATTTCATCTGTCTATCTTTGCTTCATCGGTATGTAATTAACCAGAGATTGATCATCTTTGCTCTCTATTGCGATATTTACTTACCAAGATATCGAGTTTCCCGAATTGGGTTTTGACAAAATCGGCCAATCTAGCAACACTAACAGAATCTGTTACATCAAGCTGATGAAAAACCACCCGGTCGAAGACTCCAAACTCTTCCAATTTTTCAAGAGCTTCAAGACCCCTCTTCTCATCTCTAGCAGTTAAAACCACTGTGATCCCATTTGAAGCCAACTGCTTAACTGTGCCAAATCCAATCCCTCTGTTAGCTCCTGTCACAACTGCATACCTGACAGAAAAAAAAATGTCCAATGAAAATATATTGACAAATTCTGCAAAAGCTACCTCTTTACTGCTTCTTCTGCCATTGTTAAATAGGTTGGGTTTCAGCTTATTCTTTCTTTCTAGTTCTCAGACCAGCATTTATAGATATTTGACTAGTTTTCAGTGATTCACTTGTTACAATTCCTCAGCTTTTGCAGATTGTGTATGCACTGAGGTCATATGAACGAAGTTGTATTACTTTGACTATTATTTGCCTAGTTTCCAGATGCTGAGCATTAATCAATGGAAAATGGCAACTGAAAAGTAAATTACCAATGAAAAGAAAACGAAAAAAGAGGATGTACCTTGTAATTTGGTTAATTAGAGAAAGTGCAGGTCAAAGAATGAGAGCTGTGAAATGAAATAGCATTACCCGTGAAGCATATGTCCTCTGTAGTTAACGCTACATGGTCTTCTCACATTGTGAATCCAAAAGCTTGTACGTAAACTATCAAGCCTTATTCTTCATTAAACACAGAGACGGCCTCTGTTAGCACCTTGTTGGTACCATATTTGTTTGTTTCCGTGTATTTGTCTGCAACCTCCTAGTTTTGGGGTCGAAATTTCAGACTTCTTCATGCTTTTGCATCCAGGAGAAAAAAATTCATCAACTTGGAAGTTTTTCAACATTACTTCCGGACCTTAGAAGATGTAAAAAAACTACAACAATAAATCTATCAGAAATTTTACTTGTACTGCAGAATCATCATATAAATAAATGTTGACATTACATAACTCCATCAACTTCGTATCTTACATTTTACATAAACATTCCACGATCATCGTTCACACGTTACGTTGAACATAAACAATACATGTTCAGAAAGGTGTCACTTCTTTCCGAACAAAGTAGAGGCCAGTAGGACCGCCACTGGGGAGTAGCGCCAACCTGACAATGCTCTCAGCTCCTTCGTCAATGGTTAAGATGCCAAAATTGAAGGTCATATCTGTTTTGACTGATCCAGGGCTGCAACAGTTGATGCAGAAATTTGGGTACTTCTTGGCCAGAGTCCTAGTGTACGCGTTCAGGGCTGCTTTGGAGACTTTATAAGCTGGGAAGATAAGAGGCCAGCTTTTGGTTTCTAGCAAGCCTTGTTTATGGTCTTCCAAAAACTCACTCAAAACAGCATCTATTCTCTCTTCTGTAAGGCTTTCAGCGTCACTAAGTACCTCTTTAGCCCATCCATTTGGAAAATTCTAAGGCAACACAAAAGATGGGAGAGTTTTAACTTGATTCGGAAACATAAAAATTGCATCAACATATAACTAAAAACATGGATTCTGCATGACTTAACATTTCACTAATATAGTTCAGAAAAAATTGTAAAACTTCAGCATTTCCAGAAAATTGGTTTTACTCTGGAATTGATTAATGTTCTAATGTAATCCGAGAGCTCCATTATACTTAATTAAGCAAAGAAAACAATGATTAATTGTTTGTACATTTCAAGGAGTCCCACTTACTAAATAACTAGAGATAAACAGATTAAAGATAAGGAGTTCTCCATATCTTTTAGAAGAATGGCAAAACAGAAGCATATTTTTGAAGTTGCTCATACCATTAGCTTAGCAGCACCAGAAGAAACATTAATGATTCTTGGCGAATCAGATAGCTGGAGGAGGGGCAAAAGCGCCTCAGTCACACTTTTGGGACCATAGTAGTTTGTCTTCAGGCATTCTTCTGCTAACTCGTAGTTTGGTGTCATCGATATTTCACTCCAATTGATTTCATCAGGCTTCTGCATCCAAAATCATTACTCTCATCAATTACGATCGCATATAAGTCTAAAATTACCTTCACTCTATGATGATGATATATACACACACTATACATAGCCTCACCTTACCAATTACAGCTGATCTAAAACTTTCAGGGTTTACTATGCTACCATTAATGCCTGCATTGTTTACCTACACAGTAGAAAAGCTCCAACTTTTCATCTTTGTTACGTTTATTCTAACTTGAAAATTAGATTATAACAATTATAATCAGTATAAAACAGACATTATATTGCAATATGATCTGTGGAGTAAAACCCAACTCAAATTTCAAGGTTTACCAAGATATCGAGTTTCCCGAATTGGGTTTTCACAAAATCTGCAAGGGAAGCAATGCTAGCAGAATTTGTTACATCAAGCTGATGAAAAACCACCCGGTCGGAGACGCCAAACTCTTCCAATTTTTCAAGAGCTTCAAGACCCCTCTTCTCATCTCTAGCAGTTAACACCACCATGATCCCATTTGAAGCCAACTGCTTAACTGTGCCAAAACCAACCCCTTTGTTAGCCCCTGTCACAACTGCATACCTGACCAAAAATACAAAAACCCAAAAAAAAAAAGGAAAAATGAGAAAGGGTTTTTTTATTTGATCAAAAGATACATAAGAACTAAAACACTACTACCTCTTTGTTGCTTCTGCCATTGTTCTTGTTTCTGCCGAGTGGCTACAATGAGGGGACTATAATGCAGGGGTTAGTTTCCACGATCCCAGTCCCATCGATCAAACGGTTAAAGTTGATCGTTACAACCCGGTTTTCCAATCATCCGTTTCTGAAAACCAAACTCACCGGATTCACGTGGGTGAGAAATGAGGACAAATATATGCTGTTTCAGAATGGTGGATGTATGTGGGATTATGTGGCGAAGATTGTGATTGATGGAGCAGGTGGTGGGGGTGAGTGGTTCTGCATACTAGACAGCTCAGGAGGGAACGTGTTGAAGTGCATGTAACTGAGAAGCTCGGAATTGGAATTGGGTCGGTGGACGCGGCGATGCTCATCCGTCATGTGAATAGCGACATGAATAGTTTTAGTGCTGAAAGAAAAAGTCGAGAGGTGCTCTGCAGAAATGGTTGTGAAGTTCCTTGAGCTGTAAACGAACACAAAGCCTTGTGCCAAAGCTCGTAGGTAGATATTGTTAATATGACATCAGTCTCATTGCCAAATGAGATGGTCTCGTCCAACTATTTAGACAAAAACTTAAAATATAGTCAAATTCGGGAGACTCTTTCAAAAGCGGGATTAAATTCTTCCTTCTACATCCCCCTAAATTGCAAATGAAGTGCTTGCGGAGACTCTCATTGTTTTCTGCCCCAAACTGTAATGCTCTTTTTTTCGTCAAATGATAGATTTTGTTAGATGTTAGATTAGCCACCGACGGAGTTCGAACTCACACAGTCATGCAAAGGCTCAACATCTTTCCACCATTATGGTAAAGGGCCACTTGCAGGACTGTATTGTACATTAATGCCAAAAGATCAACTAAAATGTAAGCTACATATTTGGGATAGGCAATACACAAACTCATCGAAGCAGTAACAAATAGAACTAATATGAGGAGAAAGCAGACATGGATAAAGGCAAATTGATTGAATGTGAGTTTTATGTGTTTTATTGTATGTACGTTTGCATTGTCAGATTTAAATGTGTTTTGAACTTCGTATTTGAACATATGGTGTAACTGAAAGAAAAAAAATAAAAAAAAATAAAAAATCTGAACATATGATGACAATTAACAATGTTATACAAAAAGAAATTAAAAGAAAGTAGTCAATAGTGAGAGCCATAACCAAAATTTAATAGATTCGCAAGTTACCTCATAAACGATCAAAATTCTCTAATTACTATTTCGATTCCCCGCGAAGTGAATATAATCCTGAATCTTGAGAAAACGAAATTCCATTAAATAACAGTTAATAAGTAGACACAACGAATTGAAGTTTTAATCAAATAATTAACTTGATTAAACAACCAAGTCATCTCCTTTTTGCCTCAAAAACATAAGTTGATGAAGCTAGCAAGTGGGGACGATTTGGTTAAGCATAATAGCCTTTATGCGCATAAATATCTTTTCCAAAACACCTAAATATATTTTTTTAAATGAATAACTTCAATGCTGATGCCACAGGAAGCTTGTAGAAGAAATTTAAACATGAAAAATGAATAAAATGACAGGCATATCTATAAACAGCAAGAAAATATGCAATGAGCACTAAATTCCTCTTGACTAAACTATCTCGAGAGTTATTGTACTGAAATGATGTCAACCCGATGACAAAGAAACAAATAAAAACGTGTAAATTCATAAATCAAAGTTTTAACTCAATCAAATATTATTCCAATGAAAGTTGAAAACTGCAAATAAAGCCATTTAACAACCATTTGACTACCTGCAATGTAGACAAAGAAATCCGATACTCATAGTATGATGCAGGTTAGGTTATCCTGCAAAGAATAGGAAATAGAAGCAGCAAACAATAAAGCAACTGGAAGCAAATAGAGTTCTTTGATTGATAAACTCATAGAGTTATATTGTCTTATCTCCAAAAACTGAATACACCTCCTGCTTCCCACAGACTTATAGGGAAGAAAATAAGACAAAACATTACAATAAAGGCATAAAACTAGTCTCCAGGCATAACTTAATAACCACCAGTTCCCAAACTATTGAATAATTAATCTTGAAACTTGATGGGTCTTTTAATGTCCCTTCTTGGTCTGTCTTTTGCAATGTTATGTGACTTTTCGGATGGTCCCTCATCATTCCCTCCTGGCTGAAAATGGCTCGCCATCGAGTCAGACTTCTGCTCCATAATGTCTTCATAATATGGCTGCAAATCAGCCACATTAAAAGTTGCAGACACCTCCATGTTACCAGGCAGCTCTAACTGATATGCATTCTCACCAATTCGCTTCATTACTTGAAAAGGACCATCAGCTTTATCATGAAGTTTGCCAAACTGTCCACGTGGGAACCTTTCTTTGCAAAGATTAATCCACACCAAGTCACCTTCTTTGAACTCCATGGGTCTTCGATGTTTATCTGCTGCAACCTTATACTTCGCATTGCTCTCTTCCAGAATTCTTGTGACTTAAGAGTGTAGGTCTCTAATGTGTGCTACCATATCATTAGCATCTCCGCTAAAACGGGCAGTTACTGGCAGAGGAATCAAATCAAGAGGTCCATTTGGAATAAGTCCATAAACTATTTCAAAGGGACATTTTCCAGTTGATCGGTTCTTGGACCTGTTGAAGGCAAACTCAGCTTGTGATAAAGTGAAATCCCAATTATGTTTTTCTTTTCCAACTAAGCTTCTCAAAAGGTTCCCGAGCAAATCGATTCACCACTTCAGTTTTACCGTCGGTTTGAGGATGACGGGAGCTACTAAACTGAAGTTGGGTTCCCACTTTTCGCCATAAGGTTCTCCAAAAATGACTGATGAACTTTGGATCGCAATCTGATGTGATGGACTTCGGTATGCCATGGAGTTTGACAACCTCTCTGAAATATAAGTCAGCAACATGAGTGGCATCGAAAGTCTTGTTACATGGCAGGAAATGAGCCATTTTGGAAAATCTATCTACCACAACAAGTATGGAATCAGCCCCACGTCTAGTTTTTGGAAGCCCCAATACGAAGTCCATTGATACATCCTCCCAAGGTGCTACTGGAACAAGTAAAGGAGTATATAAACCTGTATTTTGGGATCTACTCTTGGTTACATGACACACCCGACATCTACTCACATGCTTGGCCACGTCTCTGTATAATTTTGGCCAATAAAACTTCTCCTCAACAAGTCCCAAGGTTTTATCACTCCCAAAATGGCCAGCGAAACCCTCTTCATGCAATTCCGAAATTATAACATCACACAATGAACACCGTGGTATGCACAACCTGTTGTCATGGAATAAATACCCATCTTGCAACACAAACTCAGAAGCTTTCCCACTTTGGCAATCAGACCAAATCTTCCCAAAATCAGGATCCTCCCCATATTGCTCCTTAAGCATTTCAAACCCAATCACATATGCCTGCATAGAAGTTAACTCTCCTACTCAATGCATCAGCAACTTTGTTTTGACTCCCTGATTTGTGTTGAATAATAAAAGTGAACTATTGCAAATAAGCTACCCATTTCGCATGTCGAGTGTTAAGTTTATGTTGACCATTGATATACTTCAAAGCCTCGTGATCAGAAAATAAAATAAACTCTCTTTGGATTAAATAATGACGCCAATGTCGCAGAGACTGAATTATTGCATAGAATTCCACATCATATGTTCAGTACCGCTTCTTTGCATCATGTAATTTCTCACTAAAGAAGGCAACGGGTCTTCTTTCTTGACTTAAGACAGCACCAATGCCCTTATGCGACGCATCACATTCTAGAGAAAATACTTTCTCAAAATCTGGAAGAACTAACAAAGCGGCTTTTGTCATTTTTTCTTTTATCAATTCAAAACTAGCAGCTGCTTCCTTAGTCCACTCAAAACAAGCATTCTTCTTTGAACAATCAGTTAGGAGCAATAAGAGAGCTAAAGTTCCTGATGAATCACCTATAAAAAGAGGCTAATCCATGAAAGCTTCGTACCTCTTGAATATTTGTCGGGGTTGGCCAATTAATGATGGAGGCAACCTTTCCGGGATCAGCTTTAATTCCATCACTTGAGATAATATATCCCAAGAACAATATGCTTTCACTCAAAAAGTGGCACTTCTTAAGATTAGCATACAGTTTATGATCTCGCAAAACTTGAAAAACTTGTCGAAGATGCTCAACATGTTGTTTCTTGTTCAAACTATACACCATTATATCATCAAAGTAAACAACCAGAAACTTACCTATATAAGGTCGGAATATCTGGTTCATAAGGCGCATGAACGTGCTCGGGGCATTGGATAGGCTGAAGGGCATGACAAGCCATTCATACAACCCGTCTCTTGTCTTGAAGGCTGTCTTCCATTCATCTCCCGGTTTGATTCTTATCTGGTGATATCCACTTTCAAGTCAATTTTCAAAAACACCTGAGAGCCACTAAACAAATCCAACATATCATCAAGGCGCGAAATGGGAAACCGATATTTTATTGTGATTTTGTGTTATCTCTCTACTGTCCGTACACATTTTCCATGCTCCATCATTCTTTGGGGTCAAAAGGGCAGGAACGGTGCAAGGACTCAAGCTCTCTTGAATCAATCCTTTCTCAAGTAACTCCATGACTTGCCTCGGTAGCTCTCGATGTTCATTGGGGCTCATCCGATAAGCAGCCTTGTTCGGTAAATTAGATCCCGGAATAAGATTGATTTGGTGTTGTATGTCCCTCACAGGAGGTAATCCAGCGGGTAGCTCATCTGGTATCACATCAGAGAAATCTTGCAGCAAAGACACGATTCCAGGTGGGAGAGATATCCCAATATTCTCCTCTTTGATCACCAAATGATATACGGATGCACCTTCTTCAATTTCTTCCATGAATTCTACCATGGTGAGGCTGATTATTCCCATCTTCTTTTCAGATTTGACTATATGCGGTTCTTTTGAAGGCCCCAAAATTACCTTCACTCCATCTTTCACAAACGTGTAGGGGTTTTTGAAACCGTCATGAATAGCTTTTCGGTCATATTGCCAAAGTCTTCCTAACAAAAGATGGCAAGCATCCATCGGTACGACATCTCACCAAACTTCATCTTGATATACTTTCCCAATAGAAAATGAAACTAGACATTGCTTATCAACATGCACTTCATTTCCCTTTTGAAACCAAGCGAGCTTGTAAGGAACCAGACGCTTTTTTGTCTTTAGTTTAAGCTTGTCGACCATCTCTTGAGATACAACATTCTCACAACTCCCACCATCAATTATCACATTGCAAATCTTCCCATTGGTGGTGAACTTAGTGCGAAAAATGTTATGACGTAACTAATCATCGTTGTCGACACGTGCAGTAGTCATACTCCGTTATACAACCAAAGCTTCTCCATGATCACTCCAGGTGATGTCCTCATCGTCTCCTTTATATTCATCATAGACAGGAGGTGTCTCATCCACTTTGGAATCACCCAAAAACAATTGCCCCTCAACAAGGTTGACAAAACTTTGATTTGGACAATCTGCTTGCTTGTGTCCAAAACTGAAGCACTTGAAACATTTGGGCAATCGTTGGGTTGCTGCAATCTGCTTTACGGCACTACTACTAGCATCGTCTTTGCTGCCACTTACTTTATCAAAGGCCTTGGGATTTAGCTTTTCCTTTGCCTTTGTTGATTCAAAAAATTGCTCCTTCCGATTTGCATTAAACCCACCAACTCCGGTTGTTCGATTGCCCCTCTGCTTCAGTTGCTTCTCTACTTTTTTGGCTAGTTGGTAGACATCATCATAAGACCAATAAGGTTGCAGGGTGACGACATCATGGATTTCTCTATGCAGTCCTCCTAAATAACGAGCTATTGTCTGCTCTTCAGGCTCATCCACACCACATCGAACCATCAGTAAATCAAACTCTTCAGTATAGTCATCTGTTGATTTTCCACCTTGCTGGAAATTATACAACTTAGAGTACCATTCCTGGATGTAGTTCTCAGGTAGGAATTTCTTCCTCAACTCCTTCTTCATTTTTTCCCATGTGCTAATTCGAGACTTTCCCATCCTTTCTCTTCGTACCTTCAATTGCTCCCACCAAGCTGATGCATACTAGGTCAACTTCATGGCCACAACCTTTACCTTTCGGTGATCAGGGATGTCTTTGTAATCAAAGATCCTCTTAATGGTGTTCAACCAATCTACAAATTCGTCGAGCTTAATCCTTCCTTCAAATTCGAGGATATCAACCTTCATATTGATATCGTTGAACCTGTCGTTGGGCTGCCCGAAGGGATTGATATCATCCTCTGAAAGAAGTTCATCATCTCGACGGCTTCGGGTTTCAAAGCGCTCTAATCGCTCTGCTAATTGCTGCACTTGTCTTCTCAAATCCTCATTCTCGATATCACGAGCTTTGCGTCCCGGACCACGTCCACCACGACGACCACCTCGCACCATTGGTCTACAGAAAGGTTGACAGCAGCGGTCCCAATGAGTTGCTCTGGTACCACTTGATGCAGGTCAGGTTATCCTGCAGAGAATAGGAAATAGAAGCAGCAGGCAATAAAGCAACTGGAAGCAAATAGAGTTCTTTGATTGATAAACTCATAGAGTTATATTATCTTATCTCCAAAAACTGAATACACCTCATGCTTCCCGCAAACTTATAGGGAAGAAAATAAGACAAAACATTACAATAAAGGCATAAAACAAGTCTCTAGGCATAACTTAATAACCACCAGTTCTCAAACTATTGAATAATTAATCTTGAAACTTAATGGGTCTTTTAATGTCCCTTCTTGGTCTGTCTTTTGCAATGTTATGTGACCTTTCAGATGGTCCCTCATCAGTACATAACTGCTCTATTTATCTCTGCAAATGACAAATAATAAAATGGAAAACTGAAGTATACCGTGGCTAGTTATTATTTTGGGTCGACATCTCCACTTGCTCTAAATAAAGAGGAAGTGTGTGAACACTAAATTGGAGGCTTGCCTTGAGTTCTTGACTTGGCACTGGCAGCCGTCGACAACACCTCCTAACCTGTGACGTGCTAAATGAAGGAAATATTTGTGAAAATAAGTTCATTTGAGCAACATCTACAACATGCAATTAACAATTAAAGGCGGAATCATGTTTGTATGCACTCAAAAACAAAACTTTACCCATGAAATTCAAAGCC
>JADOBS010303417.1:0-18835 GCA_015708375.1 Cydonia oblonga
AAAATAATAGTATTTAGGTTTAGTTTAATGTTTAATTTTATGGGCTTAGCCCGTTAGCATTAGGGTTTCGGTTTCTTACCTTTTAGGATTAGGGTTAGTTTATTATAAATAACATTCTTGTTATTCAATTGAGAATATGTCAGTCAAGATGTAGTCACTTGGTTATAACCGCTTCGGGGCAAATCTTGTTTAATAAAATGTTCATAATTATATATCGTTTGTTCGTCCGTTTATTTCAACTAAAACTAGTTGAAGGTGGCAAAGGCATAACTTGACTTTCGTTAAACTTGAGGCAGCTCCCGTGGTCCTAACAAGAAGTCGACGTCTGTAAGCAATTCTTCATCGTTCTAAAAGAAACTCTTCAACCTCTAAAACCAACTCTTCTTCGTCAATTCGAGTTTCGCCAATTTGCTTCCTTCTTCCTCGTGGGCACTTTCCTTCCGGTTTTTCATATATAGATAACAATTAGTTGTGGAAGGCTCCCACGCCATTGTTGTACAGTTTAATTACTCGAGTATAATTTATACAATACACATTATATGGTGTGTACTACTATTTACAGCTGCCATTTCTAAAGGATAATCACTGAGTTTCTAGGTAGGAGCTATGACCTTGTGCGTTTACTCGGCTGGTGAGCGAAGCTCTCATCGTAACAATTGCAGACTCGTTCGCTCCGGCTTTTAGAGCAGCTCTTCCGGCTTCCAGGAACCTCTTGACTGCATCCTCTGCGTAAATGTTTGCTTCACGCACTGTCATGGTCTCGCCTATATTAGGGTAGGTGTTGAGGACGTGATCGCCATTGAGCTGGGATGCAAGCTGGATAAGCTCGACTTGGAACTCTGAGAGGCTGGAATCTTCTCTGGGTCCGCCCGGCCTCAGTGAGGTCGTCACCTCTGGAAGAGTTTCTGTAACAGAGAAATGGATGATGATGAGCATTCAATAGGGAAAATGCAAGTCTTTTGGTAATATGCAAGGGCATTAACTAGTAATCCGAATGGAGAAAAATAATCAGAAGGATCTACGCAAACCTGGACAGTCATCACGAGGAGTACTGCGGAGGGTAAAATAATTCTCGAAAGTACCAGCCCATGCATCTCTCTTCGTCAAGAAGTTCGATTTCAAATTGAATAGCTTCTTCACAGTGGCAGGGATAGAAGAATGCTCAAATTGGGAATGTGGTTTCGGCCCTGTTGGCTCATGGATCACTGCACCAAAATACCAAAAATCAATCAATAAGCAAAAGGTCCGAACAAATTGTTAATTTCTTTTAACAAGATCTGCATCACGAAACCAACTAGCTATTGTCTAGTGGTACTACCCTTTCTAAGGTAAGAAGTGTTCCCGAGTTCCAATCCTCTCTCCCTTGATAAACAAAAGATACTGGACCATGAAATGACAATATAGAGGGGAGGTAGACGGGAAACAATACCAAACAACACGGTTCTGAACAGAGTCGGGTAGATACATAGTGCATAATCCTATACTCTAGATGTAAAAAAATTAAAACTCTATCTTTATGCAAAATTATGCTGTTCGAACCCCAACATTTGGGACACATTGAGGACAGTAAACATGAGGTAAAAGAAATGATATTGATACAAAGTTCAAGCTTGCTCAGCTTAATGAGGGTTTTCACTGATTGAGATGCATAGAAAACCATTCCCAACATATCACGACCCAACTTTCTCAGCTCGGACAACCAAACATCGGTACAAAATTGCCCCTGTTGGTGGCGGACACCCAACTCAAGGACAACTTGTGACACCGAAGAACACTGTCATAACAGCTTAACAATGAATTCAATTGGCAGCAGCCGGAAAACATTAACAACCGTTCTTTAAACTTCAATCAGTGATAGCTCAAAGCATAGCCAAGCTACAATAAAGGGACGACAATAATTCCACCTAACCATACGAAAAATGAAGCCCAAAACACGTTTTTGGTCCTGCTAGTCTTCACAAAGCTCGTTTCATCTGGTATTTTCAATTGCATCTAATTTGGCCCCTCTAACTTGCAAATTGTTCCAATCCGAGGAAATCCGCCAACTTTTGTTAACCTTTGGACGAAATTGTAGGGTAGATTTGATTGCTTTCGTACAAGAAATCAACATAAGTGGACGGATCTCTCGAATTGGAACAATTTGAAAAATAGTGCGACCAAATCCGATGCACCTGAAAGTACAATGATGAAAGTGGAACTTTGCGAAAACATACCAAGTCCAACCGGCATTACCAAATTCCAACCGAAACACTATCTGACAGACCCGGCATTAATTATTCAACTCAATTAAAATAAGCAACTAGGAGAATATCAAAAAGCGCTATCACACAACTTTTTTCATTTTTTTTATTTTCTTAATTTTTAACCCGATCAGATGAATTAAGAAAAATTAATTGACTTTTATTTCTTACACACTTCTTAATTTTCAACCATAATAAATTGAACAAGATTAATTTTCACTGTGCGAATAGCATGTCCTTAAAATCTACCAAAATTTAATTAATTTAACTACAATACCACTCAATTACAATAAACTACTAAATAAACCCAGAAGCAAGAAAAACTTACCGGTACCCTTTTCGACCCACGGCGAGACGAGTATGGTCGGCACCCGCACACCCAACCGGTTAAACCGGAAATAATATGGGTCGGGCCCCTCGATCCCATCCGGGCTCGGCACACCCGAAACCGGCGTCGGCACGTGGTCGTAAAACCCGCCGTGCTCGTCGTAAGTAATCAGCAATGCCATTTCTTTCCACTGCGGGCTGGCCCTCAGCGTCTCGTACACCTCCTTCACGAACCTCTGCCCGCGCGCCACGTCATGCGACGGGTGATCGTCGTTGGCGGGAAGCTCCTTGACGTCGAAGTAGCGCTGCTCGATCACCGCATAGTTGGGCAGCTTCCCGAGCCGCGCGTGCCGCTTGAACGTCAGCGCGTAGCTGTGGAATTTCATCGCGTGCTTCAGTTTCCTCAGGCTCTTGAAGAAGAGCGTGGCAGGGATGTTCTGGTAATAAATGCCGAAGTCGAGGCCATTTTCGTCCAGAGAGTCGAAGATCGTTTTCTGAGGGAAGCCGTGGATGAGGTCCTTGCGGACGTTGCTCATGGCGCCGTGTGACGTGGCCGAGTGGACGTAGAACCGGTTCGGCTGAGTCGACGCCGGCACGGACGCGAACCACCGGTCGAACACGGCGAACTCGTTTGCTAACCCGGTGTAGACCGGGAGGACTTCCGGCTTGAACCCGCTCATCACCGTCCTCGCCATCCCCTCGCCCATACTCTCCGCCTGCTGAGCGAACCCGTTCATCGGAGCCGGGTTCTCGGAGCTCTCGTTCGACCCGAATATCTGTTCCCGAATCGCCTGAAACGAGTGACCCGGGTCGGAGTCGATGAAAAAGGCGTCGTTTGAGACGCGGACTCGAGCCGAGCCCGGTTGCGAGACGGAAATCGGGTTCGATTCGTTCCCGTTCAGGCCGTCGATGTCGGGTCGGGTCGACTTGAGCCAGCCAAAGATGTGGTCAAAGGAGCGGTTTTCCATGACGACGACGACCACCGTTTTAATAGGCTCTTTGATTTTGGGGGTTTTGCGCGCCGCAATGAATTGGGTGGAGACCAACAAGAGGTAGAAGAAGAAGAGAGCCCAGGTGATGGGTTTTCGCCGGGAAGCCATCTCCGGTGACCAGAACTTGTTAAACTCCGGTTAAACCCAGAGAGCTAAAGCGAAAGGCTCCGGCGTTGAAGCGGAAATTGTTCGTATTTGTAAAGGAAAATGGTGGACAAAGGCATAAGCTTCGAGGATAAATCTCTTTGGAGTCGTTGTTTTGTTTTGAATTCAACACCAGATGAGAGAGAAGATGGCGACCATAAGAGAGAGAGAGTAGGAGCGTTGGGATGGGACTTTTTTTCTTTTTAAACTTCTGAGATGAAGTTGAAGACACGTAAGCCCAAAAAGTGTTAAAGAAGAACTGGGTTGGGGACACGTGGCGTTTCAAGAAGCATATGGTGTTTGGTAAGATGTATGAGCTAGGGTTTGTTGTTTATTGAGTAAATACATAGTGTTTTATTGAAATCATTGTCGTCACAAATGTGCAAATTAATTGAAGTATATGGAAGCTTTATAAGTTTATATCGAGAGACAAAATATTTTACTATATTTTAAGTAACTATATTAGTTTTTAAACATATTAAAAAGATACAAAAATATAAAAATAACTAAAATTCAGCCCAAAATTATTGAAATAATATTTTGAAACATGACTCACACCCCTAAAGCTTTAGGATTGTTAATAAAACCCAACTCTCGTAACTTCAACAAAATTAATATGTGCCAAAAGCTTAACTCATCCTTGACTATTTCTACTGAATCAGTTTTGAATCAGTTTGTATCCTTTATTATTAGAATCATTTCAACCTGTCTTCACCTATTTTTGCAGAATCAGTTCAATCAATCATTGAACATTTTTGTAGAATCAGTTTAACTTATCCTCGACAATTTTTGCAGAATCAGTTCAACCTGTCGTCGACCATTTTTGCATAATCAGTTCAACTCATCCTTGACCATTTTTTTGTAGAATCCGTTCAACCCGTCCTCGACTATTTTTGTATAATCAATTCAACCCGTTCTCAATTATTTTTGCAGAATCAATTTAATCTTTAAATATAAATATTTTGTTTTCATTACAGTAAATATAAAGGAGAGAATTGCTTGCAAGACTCGCCACTAAAGCTAGTCCAGCACGAATATAAAGCATTTAATTGCAATGCGGGACCATTTTAAGAAAAGTAAAATAAAAATATGAAAAACTGTAAAACTATCCATTTTGGGGCCATTGTTTACACCTCCATCACCTTTCATCATCTTTATGCAAGATTGCAAAACAGTCTCCACCTTCAACCAAAGTAGTTCTACCACCACCACCGCCAAACTAACCCATTTTTTTCTTTCAATTTTCGTTGCTTAATCTTTCTTTCTTTGTATAATTTACAATTTAATTTTATAAACCAATTAAGAGATTCCAATTGAAACACCGTGCCTTGCTGCTAATTACAAACTTGGTTTTGATGTCTCCCAACACATTTGAAAATCTGAAGGGTGGTGAGAAGTAGTGAGTTGAATCAAAACCTCTTATATGAACTTAGTGTGGAAGTTTTGATGGAGAGAGAAAGGAGCTTGGTTGTGTGGAGATATGGGAGTTGTCGATGGTGGATTGAGGTGGGTGGAAGTTTTATTGACGGTTTGTCGGCGGCCGAGCAAAGTGGGGTGGGTAGGTGGAAGTCTTCTTGACAGTTTGTTTCCTTCAAAATTTATATTAATTCTAATTCAATGAGATAAACAGAGAAAAATGTTTGATCTTGAAATGAAGCATGTACGCATAGATGGGATGACCAAATCGCCAGGCAAGAGACCTTTAGAGCATTTCCACCGGAGGTGGGATGGGCCGGCACACAGCCCAAAAAATGGCCCGACATCTAGGGAAGTCTCTCTAGCCCAACAGATTATCTGGCACCCAGCCCAAGCTGGTCTCCAAACCAGCCCAAGATTGACAGACCTTGAGACCAGCCCATCTAACGTCATGCTAACGCTAGCGTGCCATCGAAGGGCAATTCAATTTCTTTTTGCACCAGGCGATGCAATACAAGTGCACATGGGCGCGAGTGGGGGACAAGTTTGCAGACGGGGGCCCGCATGCGCAGCGCACTCAAACCTCAGCTGGGGAGGCCACGTGTCCGGGGCTGCGTCGTTGGATTTCTAACGGTAAAAAAAATTTGAATTTGAATTTTGATCTGGACCTTCCGATCACAGATCAACGGTCCATATTTTTTCCCCAAAAATTAAAATAAAAAAAAGGCCTAACGGTCATAATTATGACCGTTGGCCATGTGGCACCTTATAGGCTGTTGGATTTGAATATTTTTCAAATCCAACGGTCCAGATTAATTTACTAAATTAAAAATTATTAAAAATTATGAAAAAAATACAGAAAAATTCTATATATTTTTTTCCTATAAATACCTAACCCTCATCTTCCACCTTACACCACATTTCAATATTTTCTACACTTTAAGAGGAAAAAAAATGACTTTGTGGAAGCTCATTGAAGATGTTACGTTGTGTGAATGTTGGGTTCACACAACTCCTGACCCGATTACGGGTAATGAGATGGATAAGCGAGAAATGTGGAGTAAAATTACGAAAGCATTTTGTGATGTACATGGAAAAGACGCCAGAAATAGTCAAGGTCTTCAAGGTCATTGGAAAAAACTCAACGCATCTTTTACTTGTTGGAAAAACGCCATCTCTCATGCTTCCGATAATCTGCGTAGTGGGACAAGTTTAGCGGATCAGGTGACGATATTTTTATTTATTTATATGTATTCCACCCGCATCAATATTTTAATTTATTTATTTGTGTTACACCCACATTTTATAATATTGTCTTATCCCACATTTATAAACACTACAAGCACAAGCTTTCTACAATGCGAAGAACCACAACAAATCATTCAACAAATGAGAATGTTGGGAAATTGTCAAAGATTACCCCAGATACAAAATTGTGGCAACCGGTCCAGAAGTTGTCATGCACGACATGGGTATACACAGTTCGCCAGAAGCAGACACGACCGAACAAGAAGGTGACACATTTGAAGACACGGTTGAAGTAGTGCCGGAGACCCAACTGACTCGTCAGTCCCTCAGGCCTCAAGGTAAAAAGGCATCAAAGAAAAAATGTAGTTCCTCCAAAAATGATTACACTAAATATATGGAAGAACTTGCTCGTCAAGGTGGACTGAACATGGTGCGGGAAACGACTAAAGATGAGGAAAAAGCTGCTGCTATGGTAGCAATATTAACAACTACTGAGACACGTGATGCGGCGGCTGAGAGACAAAGAGAAATAGTTAATCGAGAGAATGAGATGATTAGAGAAGCACTTAATTGAGAAAATGAGATGCTTAAGGAATAAATGATAGCTCAAGCAGATCGTGACATTATGAACAAGTCTCTAGTAGGACTGTCTCCAAATTCAAAATATTTTTGGACATCGGAAAAAAGAGACGTCATTCGAAGAAGGCGTGCAAGAGATGCGGAAACAAGTCGATGGGGTTATAGCTACACAAATCCTAGCAACGAAGATCCTAGCACCACATATCCTAGCTCCAGAGACTTTGTATAATTTCGTATTTATTTGTAGTACTTTATTTAATTTCTTATGTAATTTCGTCTTTATTTTTAGTACTTTATGTAATTTCTTATTTATTTTTATTTATAAATGTAATTTCTTATTTATTATTAGTACTTTGTGTAATTTCTTATTTATTATTAGTAGTTTATGTAATTTCTTATTTATTTTTAGAACTTTATGCAATTTCAAATTTATTTTTTTGTACTTTATTTAAACACATCAAATAAGATTACATAACCTTACCAAATAAACATAAAAAAAAACACACCAAATAAAATTACATAAACTTAAAAAAAATACACTTTATTCTTCAATCACAAGCTCACTTTAATTATCTTCACCTTCTTGCAATCCCCATTGGTGCTCAATCAAATCATTCTGGCGGGTTACGTACCAGTATGGCTCTTGCAATGAAGTGTATCACTGAACGATCAATTCATTGTAACGTCCATCCCGTTCAAACGGCTCGTGTTACATGAGATCTTCGGTTTGGTCATGAGCACAATAAATACGTGTTCTTGAGTTGTTCATCGGATCCGGTTCGTATTCATTGACGACATCATAATCATACTCGTCTTCTACAATCATGTTGTGGAGAATAATACACGTCATCATGGTAGATCGAAGAGTCTCGACATCAAACATTCTAGCAGCAGACTTGATAATCGCCCAACGAGCTTGCAAGATACCAAAACAACGTTCCACATCCTTCCTACACCCCTCTTGACATTTTGCGAAGTGTTTTTCATTTTCACTCTGTGGATGTGGCATTGTTTTGACAAACGTTGACCACCTTGGGTAGATGCTGTCTGCAAGTTAGTATGGTCCGTCGTATTTATGGCCATTAACCCAATATGTGCATCTTGGCGATTTTCCTTGCAACAGTTCGTCGAACACTGGAGATTAAGCAAGGACATTTAGGTCATTCTGAGCTTTTGAAACACCAAAAAAAGCATGTCAAATCCATGTATCAAATGAAGCCGTCGCTTCCAAAATGATACTTTTGGCTCATTTTCTGTCGCCATAAGCTCCTTGCCACGCACTTGGACAATTTTTCCATGTCTAGTGCATTCAATCGATGCTTCCAATCATGCCAAGGAAGCCTAGCATCTCACCCTTCCTCAGAAGCCTTCACATGTCCATTGGCGTGGGTGTCCAGAAGTGCTCATTGGTGTACATGGCTTCAATTGCAGAGCAAAACCACATCAGGGACTCTAGAACAGTTGTTTTTCCCATCCTCGCGATCTCATCCACTTGATCTGTAGATGCTCCATATGCAAGCATTCGCAAGGTAGCCGTAATTTTTTGCTCAGGAAGAAGACCTAGAACACGAAAAGCATCATGTTTTTGCACATAGTATGGATCATGGTTGGAAATAGTGCTCATGATTTTGTCAAACAAACTTCGTTGCATTCTAAAACGACGTCTAAAACCATGATCAGGGAATACACTGTTGGGAATAAAATAATCTTTCAAGAGATCTTTATCTCGTCTTTCCCTTTTTCTATCGAAGTTTGAGGCACGTTTGGGTTTGGCTATCTGACCCACAGCTTCCATGACACGACGGGAATGTGAGGCCCTCTTCCTTCTATGGTCATTATCATTATCCTCCTCCATTGCAAAAACCTCATCTCCACCTCCACCTTCATGGAGATTGATCAATTCTTCCTGTTGTGCCAATAATCTTTTATGTTGCTCCTCAAATTGTTTATGCACTATCCTTGAAGAAGACATTGTAAAAAAAAAAACTCAATATTTGAAAACGATGAAGAAGGATTCTGAGCTAAAAAGAAGGATTGAGTTTGGTGTGAGGATAGATGTAGAGATGTAGGGTTTATATGGACAAAAAAAGAAATGATGAGGTTCTGGACAATGCCACGTGGCACTACGTGATTGGTTGAAAATCTTATCGAAATCTTGGCTAAATTATTACAAACAGGAAGTGACACGTGACGCATTGGGATTGATTGAAAATCTTATAGAAAATCTATCCACAAAATAGTGCATTCAGATAATGACACGTGGCGTAATAAAATTGGTTGAAAATCTTGTTGTAATCTTGGCTAAATTATTGTAAACAGATAGTGACACGTGGCGCGTCGGGATTAGATGCAAATCTTAGCGGAAATCTATTCATAAAATAGTATGTTCGGATAATGACAAGTGGCGTGACGAGATTAGTTAAAAATCTTATCCGAAATTAAAACTATTTTATTTATTTATTCTTTTATAAAAAAAATTTAAAATATTTTAAATGGGCTGGGTGCCAGCTCATTTTGTAGGGGTGGAGATCGTTTGTGCCAACTCATTTTTAGACTTTGTGCTAACACATTTTTTTAGGAATGGAGATGCATTTGGCCTATTACTGTTCATTGGGGTCTATCACTGTTCACTGAGTGGTTAAATGCGCTGGGTGCTGGCGCATTTGTGTTAGGGGTGGAACTGCTCTTAACTGCAGACTCGCTTTCATATCCTCCAACTGCTAAAGGGTAATTTCTAGTACAATCAATTTGTATAAAAGGTGTTTTTGTAACTTACACTCTAGAGGGAAAAAAGACAATGATGTCATCTGTCACATACATTAACTTTTGTCTTTTTTTAAAATGTTTAAAAAGTGTTATCTCAATATAAAATTAAGTATTAAAATTATATCTTATGTGTAATTTTTCTTAAATAAATATATAATTGTTTTATTGAAATAATCATCATCACAAATGTGCTAATTAATCGTATTACGTCACTTGTAACATAAATTACACTATTAATTGGATCAAATGTACAGAGGAAAAATTCTTGCACAAGGACGGCTGCAAAACCTACGGGTCCACATTTTGTTTTGCATACAAGTTTGTATGCGGGAATGAGGATCCTCTCTGGATTTTTTTTTGTGAGGATCCAAAAGATTCTTTAATTGTGTCTGTTTATCGTACATTGTGTGACTAATTTTCATTAGTATTATTCATGAGGATCCTCAAATAATACCACAAGAATCGAGCCTAAAACTTCTCATTCACATGCGGAGAGGAATACTACTAGACCGTAGTACTAACTGGCAACTTGTAGTTGAATTATAAAGTTAAAAAGAAAGGTCTAAATCAAATAACGACTGATATGCGCATGTACACAACAGATCGTAACATCACTCATAAAAATTTTTAAGAATGTCTCACACGCTAAAGGAGTGGTTGATATAGTTGATACATACGCAGAACTACAAACTTGACAAGATCAAACTGTCAAAGGTTCAAATTTACAACAAAAAAAACCATAAGCCTATTTGCTTTAGTCCAACATTTTAAAAGGAATAGTGTTATTTACACATCCAAATTCACCTCTCACGCACCTTATTAATTTTTGCCGTTGATTTTCTTCAATTCATTTGATCCGAATGCCAAAAATTGAGAGAAGCGTGTGAGAAGTAAAAATGAGTGCGAATAGCACTACCATTTAGAAGACCAGATTTGGAAAGTAAAGATGCCCTGTGGTTCTCTTATATGTAGAAGAATTGATGGTTGCTTGTGTTTCCTTAGAAAAGATGAAGTGCCATCTTTTGCTTGTTTTGTTTCCATTTAGGAAGCTTATAGAAGTCCCTTTTGGTCATTCCAAAATGCACTTGGAATTCTTCATCAGAGAGATATGCCTGAAAACACCAGAACAAGTTGATCAGTGATTGCTTTAGTGGACTCAGGTACAACTGATATTTCATATTTTCATGGACATTTTCATTGCATGCTATGAACCGAAAAGAATAAGCAGACAGCAAACAAAAAAGACGTAAAAACAGGCCTAGTAATCAAGCTGAATGTCATGCATAGGCGAAAGAAACCGGTTTCTATGAAGATTTTGAGTTTTGAGTTCAATGCGGTTTTCAGGTATGGTCATACAGAAACCAAATATGGGAGAAACTAGAAGAGAAGAAATGAAAACTGAAAGCGCATAGGTCCACAAGTGAAACATGGAAATCCTGTTGAAATTTCGAAAGTGTTCCTCCCCTTCATTTCGGACCTTTATTGATTAGGTAAGTTATTTGATGCTGTTTGTGTTCGGAAACTGACATATTCGGTTTCCAGGTATAGCATTTTGCATTAAACATAGAACCCCAAGAAAAGAAATTAGGTTGTCTAGATGAGTGCAAAGGGGGTACCGCTCTTTTGGTTATGTCTATTCCTGCTGCTGGGTTTAGAGAAACCACTTTCAGTCGTTCATACGGATACGTCAACAAGTTTAGGCCTCCTTCACTAGGCTCATTTCCATTAGCCTTAGTGCCACTCGTATTATTCGGTAAGTTTACTGGAGAACCTGCAGGTACAATTGACTCGCCTACCAAAAAAAATTAAAGACAAAAGAATGAGGTCGTAGGTGTTGGAAACTAAGAAAAGGAAACATCAAGAGATACAGTGGTTTCGTATAATTTCATGAAACTTGTGATCTTTCGTTACCAGGACTACTGTAAGGAGAGGATTTTGGAAAGAGTTTCTTAGTTGGGGCAGATGAGCTGGAAAAGATGTGATTGTTTGGGGACTTGACATTAGAAACTGAACCACCAGATGCAGGAGAAGCACTTCTCCGGCCATTGGAACTCATGGACTTGCTTCTAAAACCATCTGGGGTTGTCTCCCTGGACCTGGAGTTTCCTTTCCATGTGTTTCTTATAGGTGCCTAAGAAATTCGATGAGAGACACGTGAATGAAGTCACTTACTCTGATTGAAAGACAAATAGAGGTTACATAAATTGAAACATCTTGAAGTCACTTACTTCTAATTGTTGCGGTTTTCCTTTTAAAATAGCTAGCTTCCGCTCAAATGAGTTGCCATGCATCTACAACGGAAACAGTTTAGTTGAGAACCTCATGGCACAATCACCGTTGTACAACAGAAATCAAGGAGATCTTAGCTTCGATCTTATGAACAAATTCAGCAGGAGCTCAACAATGCATCATTTATGTAGGCGAACAATCTTACATTTGACTTTGATGGATCCCATTCGAAGAAACGAGTGAAAAATGGTGGTTCGTGCCCTTCACTAACAACATATGTAGGAGTCTCCAAAGATAGCCCTTCAACCAGTACATCCATCTCGAGAAATTTCTGTGAGAGGCCCAGAAACAAGTAAAATGTAGGAAAATAAGAGCACGCATAAAAGTATGAAGGTACTAAGAAATTCATAAACCTAGCACTTCACTACATTGAATTTTGATGCAGCCAAACAAAGCAACTATAGAAATGTGACCAATCAAACCGAAAAATTGAATGATTAATTAATATGCAGTAGAAAGTTTTCTAGTCTGATGCAAAATGTAGGTTTCATGGTGGAAAACTAACCAGGCCAAGAGTAAGGGCTTGTTGCTTTGAACTAATGTTAGAGTGGCATCCAATCCAAACATAAATCTCGTCGTGGCAGTCAAGTACTAACACGTCTTCAGTAGTTAAATCATCCTGTGTAAAATTGTATATCTCCTTCACCTGAAATATGCAAACTGATTCAGATGAATTAAAGTATCTCTGAAGTACCAACAAACCTTACTCTTGGTACTATTGAAATGAAATTTTCACATAGTAGGAGAGTTAAGGTATATGAAAGTATACCTTGAAATCAACTGAATGGGAATTTGGATCAAGATGCAAAACAAGCAAAACCCCGTTATTAGAACGTTTTTACAGCCATGTAAAGCCAAGATGATTCTGAACCAAGGCAACACTGCAATATCTTTGGAGAGAACAATTAGAAAATTGGGGCATTTTGTGTACCTTCAGTTATGCTCAACATAAACAAATTTGGGTCTTCCATGTGTCCTTTTATTTCTTTTGCCCTCGGATACTCAGCCTTTCCACCAAGCACATCCCAGAAAGTATCGGATTCACTCCCTTCCCTCACTGATACAGCTTGCCACGTTGGCTGATTGACATCAAGAGAAAATACATATATTATACAATTCTGAGTGAAGTATGAGAAAAAAAAAAAAGAAAAAAAAGGAGAGAAGTTTAAAGATCAAGTTACATGTATTAATTCGAGCATTCTGTCAAGAAGGTCATGGTCTCTGGTCGAGGAGAGATTCCCAATCCAAGTGAAAGCAGATGCACCGGTTTGCAGGATGTAACAATAACACGAGTTCAAAGATCTCGAAACCTGCAACAGTATGAATTTATACTCAAATCTTACACGCATATGCAAGACGAGAAGTCAAGAGTCAAGACACACTTTCAAAGGCTAATAATAGTGTGATCTCAATATTCTTTCCATTCTAAGATAGAAAATTTAAAAGGTCCTGGCTCAAAAGCTTACTGGATCGACTTGGATTGCCTGCACATTGTCGGGACTTGTTCCTTGAACACGAAAAAGGGCTGTCTTGCTTTCATCATAAGTTTCATCTGCAATACCATTTTCTGCTAGAAAATTCTTGTATCGTGCACTCCTACCTCCCTAAGAGGAAAAACTATTATCAGGAAGCTGCTGGATGATTAACATCAGATTAACTTGAAACGGAAACAATGTTTAACTTTAAATGGAAACTATATTTGGCTAGAGAGAGCAGAGGTATGAACCTTGTAAATAATTAATGTCCGGAAAATGGAAAAGAATTGAGAAGGCTCCTTGTTCTCCATAACTTGAGCCTGAACTTGAAAAATGTGAGGTAAATCAGAGAAATGTGTTCTAAATAAACTAATATACAATGCAAAGGTGATTATGTGCAACAATATAACTACTAACTTAATCACCGGATTATTTCGAAAGATCACGCATAGGAGAAAGAAACATAAAGCTTACCAAAACAGGGTCTCCCTTGGTTGAATCGACTAGGGCATTCATACGAGAGATAGCATCCCTTCTATCTTCCTGCAAGCAGAACAGAGATAAAAATAATGATAATAAATTTTCACCCAACAACTACCGTATTCAAATCTCTTTAGTTACCACTTACCGTTACACTTTGACAGCCAAGCCATGCATAAAAGAGATTGTCACTCTTTTCCTTTCCAGGATAAGTATACTGCACAACATAGCAATCCCCGCTGAATATTTTTCGCTGGTCTGAAGCTGGAATGAGGGAAAGTTTATCACCATCCACCAGCCAAACCTGAAATGTTATAGATTACAATTAAGGGGCAACAGAATCAAATACAGACTTTGAAAGAGTGAAATTTCCGGTAAGAAGGTACCTTCAATGTGCCACTGCAATCTATAAATGGCTGGATGTCTTCTTCATCTGGAAGCTCTTTCACCTCATAACCCTTTTGCTTGAACATTGCTGCCACAAAGTAAGTATTATAAGAGCTATATTAAGGTAAATCCTGCTTTAGTTACAGCACTAGTAATTGTGAAGTTGGTACTTGGTTACGGGATTAAACCTGCTACTTTTTCTCGGCCTTCTTCATACAGCTTGATTTTGACAGTTTGAGGCCAATTATCAAAGTATGACCTAAACTTAACAGTTTCTAATCCTTCAGTTATAAACACTGAATGAGTCCCCGCTGACCTGCCTTGGTTTCTGAGGAAATCCTGATAAAGAGTAGGCAATCATTATGGAAAACAATGCCTATGGCTCAAACATGAGCTTCAATTATAGCATTTTACTTCCTTTACGTAACTAAATTTCTTGTGTACTTGAAAACTCATCTGTCTTCCTTTGAGGGGTTTGTGCTCTTTCAAAAAGTAATAAAAAGGGGGATGAAAATAATACAGGAGGAAAAATTCTTACTTCTGTAGCAGAAATTGATGTTTTTCTTTCTGTAACTGAGGTATGCTTTCCCATCCAAACAAAAATCTCAGAATCACAGTCCAGCATATAACACTTGTCCGTCTCCAGCATTTCTTTATTTAGTGAGTCAGTTCGACATGGACATAGTTTACCCTGAGTTGATATCCTTAGAATAATGTCAACAAAACTTTATGAGCAAGATATATAAGATTTGAAGAAATATAATCACGATAAGTGATCAAGAATTATCAATACTGACCACGATAGTTTCACAAAGGGTGTCTCCAGTTTTTCCTGGACAGAAGACGGTGGATCCTGGGGAATGGGAGCATAACCACCAAATAAGCTCCAGAATTCACCCACTTCAGGATCACCAACGAATTTTCCATCCTCTGCAGCACTTTAACAATCAACAATTGTATGGTTTTCTTAAAGGAAAAAGAGAGAGGTCAGAAGATTGCCAACCTACAGTTGCCACCTCGCATTTTTCCCGATGCTTATTCTCTTTGATGTATTGAACAACCTCCAAACCCTTGGCTCTTTCCTGTATGCTAGAGTTGCACCCACTAAAGAGGAAAATTTTCGATGCAGTATCAAGTATGAATACGTCATTGTGGTTCAATGATGACCGAGAGAAAGGAACCTAGTTGACAATATAAATTCTGATGAGAGGTCTAGAAGAAACAACAGCAGTAAATGCAAAAGAGAAAAAAGAATCTTACTTCTTTAACATGAACAACATGGTCCCCTTTGCAAGCTAACAAGCTGACTTTATATGTTTCACCATTTAAGCGCTCTTGTTGTGTTCTATATGCTCCTTCAATGGGGATAATACAGGGTTTGAAGTACGATAAAAACTTCTGTGTTTCATGGCCTTGAAGCTCCCTATATTGCACAGCGCAGGACCCTAGGGCTGCATCTAGTTCTAGTGCTTTATCTGATGCCAACGTCGAGTCCTCCTGCCAATATGATATTAGCTATAAGAACCCTCAAATGATGTGAGTAATTCATTTTTCAGATTTTTTCATAATTGTCCAAATCAAAACTTGATATTTTCCTACCATCGATTTCCTAGGTAAGAATGACACCGCACTAGAGCAAAAAAACACACAAGGATTCTCGTAGAGAATTCTTTTCTACCCCCGACCCTCCCGTTCCCTTTGGAGTTTTGTGGCTAAAGGTAGAATTAACCGACTCTACAGAAAAGGTTTCTATTATCAACACCACGCACAAACAGTAAATAATCTTGCAGCATCTTACGTATGTTCAGCTCTACAGAATACTAACAAGACAACATTTCTTTTGGGTCAAAAACTAACGCGACAAGTCGACAACATAAAACTCGTAAATTGGTGCATTTGTATTTCTTGAATGCACGCCGAACAAGTGAACAAATTCAAACCTTGTTTGAGCCATTTCCCAGCCAATAGTGTATGTCATGCCGAGGAAGGCCATTTTTCGGCAGAAATGTCTGTCATGACAAACAAGTGAAACTAGTTAAATACACAGATAAGCTCTAGATATTGCAGATCCACCAACATTCTAAGATGATTAAATTGTACTGAGATGAACTTTAATATTGTGAGTAAAAGAAAACTAAATAGCAGTAAAATGAGCACAATCTTCGTACTTACATTTAAAATTACATATGCACTTCCGGAATAGAATTTCCGATGCGAAGATTTTGGAACAGAAACCAATTTTAGGTTCTCAAAACACCAAATTTCCAAACCACTAAGCATAAGAAGGTTAAGGATAAATCATTGAATTTCAACACAAGATGTATGAAATATCAAGGATCATAGTTAATTAACAAAATACCATTGAACACAAACTGTATCTGTCCATTATTTGTTGCTAACTATAAGAAAGGCCGCACGGTCAGCGAATTGTTTAATCTACGAATCCATCAACTCCAACCAACTAGATCCGAAAAGAAACAACATAGTTTTCTATGGATGCAGTACACATCTTCTGAACATCCTAAGCATTCGAAACAGTAGTAAACCAAAAACTTCCCAAATTTCGAGCATTTGAGCAGTTTTCGGTACCTGGCATATCATATAAGAATCAAATGGAACCATTTATAAAGGATACAGATTTGTTCCTGCAGCCTGGAATGCTGGATCCGTGTCTTTACCGTAAACAGACATTGCCTTTCATGTCACAGAAAACTCCACCAAAACAACCACCACAGTAAAAATTTCTGCATTCCAGATAAAAAATCAGATCAACCCAGATAAAAAAATCAGCCCTGAAACTTGACATTGCATTCACAGATGGTAACTACAAAAACCAGATATAATTCAGTCTTTACAGTTCTACAAGTTTACCCATTTGAAACCAAATCACAAGGAAACATAATCTGGTAAAAGAAAAACGAAACCCCAAGATCGAGTGAGTAAATTCTTACCTACCACCCACTTAATTTCTCTGCAGAATTCTGGGTTTTGGAGGATTCAATGAAATGGGCACTTCCCTGTGCTGATCTGTGATCTTATTTGCTGAGAAGAACACAGAAGAAAACAGTGGGAGTATATTCCACTATGTGCTTTTGACCCAGCTGCAGCTGCAAGAATTATGGAGTTGAAAACTTGGAATATAAATAAAGTGTGGAGTTTGGTGTGGTGGGGCCGTGGGAGCCTGGGAGGCACTGTTATTTTTGAGCTACAACTGGCCCCATGATCAAAAGTTGAAGGAGAAGTTCGGCGTGGTGTGTGTGTCGTTTGGTTGCATGACATGTGAGATCGATGTGTGATGATCAGAGATGTTTCCCGCTCTTCTGCATCAAAGTTTGTTGGTTGTGAAACACAACTTTGCTTAACACGTCTTGTTTGTCACTAGCATGTCAAAAATAAAATGATGTAACCCCCCATTGGAATACGACAACGATGTTTTCGACAAACAGACGTTATAAAATAGTCATTGCGCACCCATTGTAATACTACAACAATATTTTCGACAAACAAATGCTCTAAAATAGTCATTGCGCATTTGTTAATACTTAGCAGATGACGCTTTACTGCAATGACGGAAAATAATTATGTTATATGCTTTGGTGCGTATTCGATACTCGATGATTTCTTTACCTCTTAGCAATTAACAATTCGTTTGGATGTATTTTTAAAATGACTGAAAGCGCTTTTAGAAAATATATATTTTTGTTCCAAAAGCACTTAAAGTGTTTTCTACAAGAAGCACCAGTTATGTGCTTCTTCGAAGAAGCACTTTAAGTGTTTTTCTAGAATTTACTTGCATTTTTACTAATGATTCGTTCCAAAAACATTTTCACCAAAAGCGCTTTCAATCATTTTAAAAAACTGTTCTAAAAATCCCCGCCTAGCACCGCCTAGGCACTAGGCGGCTGGCCACCGCTCCGATTAATGCTTAGGCGTTTGAAAATTAAGAAATGGCGCATAGACCTGCTGAGGCACCGCCTAGACCACCTAGGCAACTGCCTAAAGCACCTAGGCACCCGCCTAGACCCGCCTAGGTCGCATCTTACTTAGACAGAAAATAGATAACTTTCATTTTGAATTTTGTTTTTTTTTCCAATAAATTGTAAGAGACTTGTTGCATACTTAAATGAACACACATTATATCATTATTTCACATGTTTTCATTATGTTTCAATACTTCATAATATATATGCATTATATTTTGTAGTTTATGATAAAATTGTATATTTTTCAAGAATAAGCAGACACTTATTTACACAAAATATGATGGCAACCAAAGCAAAACAAATTTATGGTGGCAACCAAAGCTTCACCTACAAAGCTTGCCCCTCAAAGCTTGCCCCCTCAAAACTTCACACACTTTTGATGAAGACAGTGTGAAGCAAAACCAATTTATGGTGGCAACCAAAGCTTCACCTACAAAGCTTGCCCCTCAAAGCTTGCCCCTCAAAGCTTCACCTACAAAAGCTTCATCCATGGAGGGCAACTATAATTC